>JAHDVE020003450.1:0-113319 GCA_022606495.2 Halesus radiatus
TGACGACTATTACTATATCTAAACAAAGAAACATTCATTTTAAAAAAAAATTTCATTCCAAACATTTATTTATTCAAAATGTATCTAAATAATAAAGCCCTTAAGTAGCTACCTACTTGTGTTTTCCATTTTGAGAATATTCTACCCTAACAAACCTTCTTCTTTTGAATGTGTAATCTGTGGTTAACCAGAGTGGCATATCTATGGGCTAATCTCAATACAACATGGCGGGTCCAAAAATCTTCATACTAATTTTAAAATGTTACAGCAACAGTTTTACATATTCGATTTCATTCTAACTACTCTCTGAACCTTCCCGGCACTAATAAGAGTAAACTGTGCCATTTTCAGCGACACCGGTACAGTAATTTTCGAGAAAATCGAGGACAGACAGTCAAACATTCATTTTGATGTATAGAGGTTTTTAATATCAGATCTGTTGGAGATAAATGCCCGAAATGTTATTGATAACATGCTGAATCTATGAAGATTACTAATTTACTGTAATTAGGTACTATTTTTAAGTCTAATTAGCAGAGACCTTAAATTTTTGCATTTGCGACAACACATATTTTTACCCGAATTTCGTCATTTTAACACGAAAAACGCGAAATTTGCAATTTTCGCAAAATAACGCGATCTTACCTATTTTTCAGGCGATAAAATAAAAAAAAAAAATTTTTTTTTAAAGATTTCTTTCTCCATGCTTTTGAGAAGCTTGAATAGCCATATAATGGAACGCACCTAACATGATGTCGAAAACGCCACATACCTACTGTTTTTATTTTGTCGATTTAAAAAAAAAAATAATAATAAATGAAACCTAAGAAAAAACAAAAATATATCACTTCGGTGGGAAAATACCAAAAAGGGAACATGACCCCAGTTTGTTGCATAATAATAATGAAAATATCGCGAATTTCGCCAAAAATAAGGCGATGTTTCAGGTCCCTACTAATTAGGTATCTAATCTGTTTTGTTACTAGCCATTAAATGTCTGATAATAAAATAAAAGTTGCTCGATCGTTATTTTCGTATCGTTTATCAAAATTGAGTTCATGAGTGTTATGCACTTTTCACTTTTGCTTTGATAATGACAATGTGTGATTTATTTATTTTTCTCATTAATGTACTGAAATTTTTGTTTTAACATAATATATAAGTATCGTATTTCATGACGATGAATGAAGGGAAAATAGCATACGATATTTAATTACCTACTTGTTTTGGTGCGATAACCGGCTTTGTAAGCTATTAGAAAGTCTCTGTTTAAGTGGATAGTGAAAGTAACCTTATTACATCGTTTCCTACTGGTCTGTGTTCAATGTCACAATAAAATATTACAAAGAAAACTCGGAACTCCTCTTCGGAATAATCACACTAAATTATAAAACCAAAAAAGTCTTAACAAAATACATATTACTTATATCGAATAATTTAGACGAGTATTTTTAGAGGTAATACACATTGTACCCGCGATGTACTGACAAAAAATGCATTAAAAACATCTGTTGTAAAAGCTTACAAAGTTTACTTGAAGCACCAAAAACTCTCCAACGGTCAGTTATAACGTCAAATGCGTCCACAGCCCGCAACACTGTAAATAACCAAAGTGTAAAATAAATTTAAAAAAAACGTTAATATTTATTAAAAGCTTCTTACGCTTTTTAAGGTAATTTTATAGATATTTTCGATTCCTAAAATTCATTTTATGAATACTTTCCAGTCCTAAAAATTAATACCAATAATTCAATAAATACCAACTCTTCTTGTGCCACCAATCATCTAATAAATGTAACATCAATAGAAAAGGAGAAACAAATAACCATGTAAAACTATCATCTCTATAAATAAATTTTGCTAAAACTGTGTTCATCTGAAGAGACCTGCCAGGTAAGTATGTTTTTCTGTATCTGTTTGTACATAATTAGTTAAGAAATATTTGTACAGCGCCCTTGAGGTGATTTTTCACAAAAACGACGCTATACAAATCATCCAACTATTATTATTATTATTATTATTATAGCACTCATTTCTCTTTCTAGAATTTCCAATCAAACGTGCCTAACTCTTTTAAGGGGGAAGACTCAAATAAAGCGCTAAACGTCACTTCACAGTATGCTAACGTAAGCAATACAACACATAATTTATCTGCAAATTCTTAACAGGAAGTTACGATAGTGTCTAAGGTTTTCAGTGACGTAAATTCTTAAACTGTAATCATTTACATTATATATGAAATATCTACTGTAATTTTAACTAAAACGCTCGACAGTGCCTTCGCCGTTATGATAACTGCACCCATTACAAACATGTTAAATTAAGATTTGGGGGTTTGAAGGTGCATTGAACTCGAATCCAACGTCAAAACGCATAATAATTGTAAGGAATGAACATAAAGAAAAAAATTAGTCTCTGCTGTCAAAATTGACTAATTCACTAAAAAAATAGCGAATAAAGACAACATAATTTTTTTTTCGTCATTTAGAACAGCTGTATCTCGGACTATATTAGATCCTCAGACACAGACTTGGTTTCAAGGTATAGCATTTTTGGTTTACTTTAAAAAAGTGTTTTATAACCTTTGTCGAAAAATTACTCCTTCGCTGTCAAAATTGACTAAATCACTAAAAAAAGCGAGAATGACAACTTACGAAAAATTTGCATAATTTAGAACCTCTGTATCTCGGACACTATTAAGAAACGTATTTGATTTCAAATTATAGCATATTTAGTCTACTTTACTTTGGGGGGGGGGGGACAAGGGATAGATTTCAGTTTTCTTATTGCCTTCATTGACTGGACTACTGATGAATTGTATTCAAGCTTATTGATATATAAATCATTTATCTACCTATGTTTTATTTTTACTGCTGTTTAGCATACATTAGTGAAGGGCGTTTCTAAATCCCAAAAATTGTCGAAAGATAAGTAATTCTTATTCCCGTTTAATAAACGGGATCTAATGCACATCCTCCATCTTGGTTCCCAATTCAAATGTAATAGTAGGATTACTTAACCATTAATAAAAACCAAAGCCACTGATAGAACAGCCATATAGAAAAAGCATCCAATTCATTTCAACCACCTTGAATCCCATAGTGGACAATCGAAAATCGGATTCCTTGATTAAAAATCCATGAAAATAATTCCGTCTGTCAAAAAACTGTGCTTATAAGAATTTCTAAGCAGTTGGTCCACGTTATCCATTTCTATAATATTTCCGAAGCAATAATAAAAGATTATGCTGTGAAGAAATAAATACGTAAATAATAACAAAACAAATCTTTTGTAAAATGGAGGCACTTTGTATGGGTACTGACAATAATTAATATATTATATATAAATTGAAAAAAGCATATTCTCATCAATTACCCTATCCTATTACCAACAGATCGACTTGCTTTACTTTGCAGTAAGCGGCAAAAAAATCCTCCCTTTCCGACTGCTATGTTAAGTCTGTCAAGCTTCTATTCATTTATTTTTATACAGCGAATAAAAAAATAAAAAAAATTGAGCAAATGTTTTTGTTTCGTATTCCATCAATATGCCGAACATTTTTTTCCAATCTGGCGTCTTCATTATCCCCATTTCCCCAATCCTGCTGCCGGCTCGCGGTGGTCCGTGTTTTGAGTTTGCCGACTAAAATTCCTTACGGCGGTGAATACGCGGTCTTATACTGGACCCTTAACTTGCAACGTCATTTTGGAGCTTTGAGGTACCAGTAACTGTCGTATCATTTCCTTAGATATTTTTCAAATCAAACCTTGGGTGAAGTTGTGTAGTAAAATGACGCTGAGTATTATATACAGAGGTCTGCATTCCATATAGGCATATAAGCACTTCTTACATTGCCTTCCCTACCTTACACACTTTTTTTTAAATATTTAAATAAATTAAACTATTCTTTGAAAAATACGCGCGAAGCTCTAGCTATGAATCACAGCCGCGCACGCCCTACTGATCGCCATACTAGAAAATGTCAAAAGCATATTTTGCATACATTACATCAAATGTTGACAGTGTTCTACATTTGAATTTGACATACAAAAGGCATTGCCTATCGGTACAAATTACAAATGTAGCAACCAGTTCCATCTGCTGGTGCCTATATTGATTAGTACAACTACACTTACGTAATAATTATCATATTTTGATGATTTTCTTTCATTCAGTGCGGTTGAAAAAATATTTAATTTTTTTTCGCTTATCGGGTTGTAATATGCCTAAATGAAGCGGTTATTTGGGATTTTTGATGTGATTTCTGATTAAAAAGTCTGTACACGCCACTAAAGTAATGTGTAACGTAACTTAGTAACGTGTTTTCTAGAGCAACGACCCTCCTCTAATATATAAATAAATTCGTTGTTTTCAATCAAACAAATAATGATTATTTACTGTTATTCTATCCGTTGTTAAAAGAGGTTATTTACCATTTTATCAGTAGTCGGCACAATATTATGATAAGAATAATATTATATTTATGATAGTAATTATTGGAACAATATATTATTATAGCAGCATTTTAACATTGAAATACAAAACTCTCAGGAGAGTAAAAAGATTTTAGGTGCCACCTGGACTCGAATCTCGATCTATCGTTTTTTGCCTCAGTAGGTACGTCACCCCATTTCTACGTGAGAATATTTCGCTATTACATTACAGTCTGACTTTTTATAGTAGACAAAAATGCGGTGCGATCGTTTAAAGGGTTTTAAATGGCAACACCAAAATGTCTCATGGAAAAATGAATGTATTTTTAAAAAAAGCACTATAATCCGTCCGAGTGCATATTTTTTACTTCAGCGAAAAGGTCTTCAGAAATTAGTAGTACTTTACGAAAGGAGATGATTCTCAATCATACTTAAAAACAATTTTTTTAAATTATTATTTTATCATATGCAAAAAAATATTATTACATAGAAAGACGATTTTTTTGTATTTCTAATATCGAGAAAACCAAGTATTAGATGTTAAATAAATAAAATTTAAAAAAAAAAAACAAAAAAACAAAATCAAATTCATAAATCAAAAATATACATTTAAAAAAAAACGTTAAAAAAATCTAGATATGTTATGTCGCCTTGTTTCTTTAAAACGAAATGTAAAATTTGAATGTGAGGAACAAATTTCAAAGACAGAGTAAGTAGCTGGGTAGTGCAATGGTAATGAAAAAATCCAGTTCCACTTTATTCTACATTTTTATGCCAAACTAATACTAACTTTTTTTTTAAATTGATTAAATCTGTTTAGAATCTTTGATTAAAAAATAAAAGATTGCTCTACTGTAATAAAATATCAATTTTAATGATTATTAAATATATATTTGAATAGAGGATTTTTCACACGTTGGAAAATATGTAATGTGTTGTAATGGTGAGAACGACCGTCCAGCAAACCGTTGGAGTTGCTTGAAATTGATTTAGCATTTTTTAATTATCAGATCGAGCTAGGTTACCCTTGCTACTGCACAACCTTCCTCTTCTTCATTTCCTTCCTCTTCCCATTCTCTCCAGCCTAACAAAACACCCCTATTAGCTTCGGAACTTTTATTGAGGACTCTTATGCGGTACCTATTCATATAACCCTTCCTTGGCAGCAGAGGCGTGCATTCCATATAGGTACGTAAACCTCACCATAAAAATAAATAAATAATTTTAAAATTTATAATTTTACAAAGTTATTGCAAGAAATCAATCTATACTTTAAAATACGCGCGACATTCAGCTATGAATCGCAGCGCTGCGTGCGCCCCACCGACCGCCCCTCTGTACGTGTCTAAAGCAGGAATTTAGTATTATTATTTAGTATTATTTAGTAAAATGACGCGCATGTCATATTTAAATCTTGACTGTATTCTACACGAAGTACGTGTGTGAGCAATGTGCATTCGAGTCGGGTTTTTGGATCCAGTGCGAACTGACGTGTGTTTCTGTGTTGTTTGTGTTGCTCGTGGAAGGTCGGCAATACGGTACCGCGCCATTTCGGTGACCAACATTTTTCGTCCGGCTTGCCGGGCTGGCAACACGGTCTCGCGTCATTTCGGTGACCCAAAAATTTCATCCGGCTTGCGGGCCTCGCCCGTAAAAACTGCCTTTTTTAAGGCAAACAGAGTACAAAATTAATTGATCTCTTTTTGTTACAGACTGGCACCACCCACCATCAACCCCCGATCTAGCCCCCCACTGAAGGCTAGGTACAGGCAGTCGGCTCTGTATCGCCTCCTGCCTAACGCCGACGCCAGACAGTTCCGGAGAAGAACCAAAACCGGACACATTATTGTCACCTTTCCCCTCCCAGAAGCTGCAATGCCGCAGCCCGCATCCGAGCAGGAGCCCACGGCGGGGCCCTCATCTGCCCCCCACCGCCCCCCACCAGGCCCGGCCTCCACCTACAAGCCCCCATCGAGGCCCGCGGTGGCCATGGAAACCTTCCCTCCCCTACCACTAAGCGACGGCTGGCGCCACCCGACCAACCCGATCAAGCGGCCCCATTCACCAACTGCCGAGAACGCGACTGTCCGGTGTGACAACCGGTTCACCGGCCTACCTGAGGTGAGCGAGGGCGGCGGCGCGCCGCGCACAAAACGTGCCAATTTTAATAACACTTCTCCCTCCACAGGTGAACCCGCCAGGAGGAGCCGCGTGCCCCCAGTGGTGATGACCCTGGGCGCCAAGACACACCAGCAAGTCACCGAGACCATTAAGAAACACCTAGGAACCGGAGACTTCAACATCCGATATAACAGGGGCGGCACGGCAAACATCCTCGTGCGCTCCATGAATGACCACAGAGCCCTCACCAACGGCCTGCGAGAGGGAGCCACAAGCTTCCACACCTTTACGTCGGAAGCCGACAAGACCAAGAAGACGGTCATCAAAGGCCTGCCCGATGTGGAGATCGAACACATCATGGAAGACCTCGAGAGCCAGGGCTTCCCCGCCACCAAGGTCGTCAGGATGACGACAACATCCTCCGAGTACCCGCTCTTCCTGGCCCACTTCAACAAGGAAGTGGATATGGGGAGACTAAGGACCTCCGTCCTATACCTGTGCCACTGCAGGATCAGGCTGCAAAAGTACCGCAGCAAGCACCTGCAGCACGGCACCCAGTGCTACCGATGCCAGGGGTTCGGCCACGGGTCGAGCAACTGCTCCCACACGGCACGCTGTGTCAAATGCCTGCTGGAGCACGCTTCATCCGAGTGCCCCAAGAAGACCAGGGACGAGCCCGCCGCGTGCTGCAACTGCGGAGGCCCACACACGGCCAACTACCGAGAGTGCCCCAAGAGGGTACAGTACGTTTCTGCCCTCCAGCGCAGATCGACGACGCGCCACACCACGCCCCTGAACAGGGCAACAGAGGCACGACCCCCACCACCCACCGTCAGAGCTGACGACCGGCGATCCTGGGCCAACGTCACCAGCGGCTCCACCCCGCCTCCTCCACCGGCCGAACCACGCCACCGACCCGAACCGGAACCGACCACCAACAGCGATGATGATGACATCATGGCTCTGCTGCACGGCCTCATCCGAGTGCGCAGCAGACTGGCTTCCTGCAAATCCAAAGCAGAGAAGCTGATTATCCTCATGGAGCTCCTCAACGACACCATCAATGGATAAGGACGCATCCGTGCTGAAGATACTCGTGTGGAACGCACGCAGCATCCAGAACAAAACCGACGAGCTGCTAGACCTGACCAACAGTCTCGAGATCGACATCATTCTTCTCAGCGAAACTCATCTCTCCGAAAAAACCAGACTCAGAGTGCCAGGCTACGACGTCTACAGAAACGACAGACCACTACCTGAGGACAGAAGGGCACGCGCAGCGGGCGGAACAGCCATCCTCACACGCCAAGGACTCCAGATAACGAGACTACCAACACCTGCTATGGAAAACATGGAAGCTACTGTCATCAGAGTCGAGATAAACCACCTACCGACTACAATCATCTCGGCATACTGCCCGTCGAACTCAGCGAATATCACGAGAGGCGACCTCAACAAATTACTCGCGCTAGGTACAAGAGTACTCGTAGGAGGCGATCTAAACTCCAAACACCGACATTGGAATAACTTCAGATCCAATAAAAACGGAAATATTCTCTTCAAACACCTCGAGAATCACGACTACGTAGTGCTCGCACCGGACAAGCCGACCCTATACAACCCGAGGATGAAATACCCGAGCACTCTCGATATCGCGCTGGTGAAAAACATACCACACATATCTCCACTGATGACATTAGACAAACTATCATCCGACCATTTTCCGGTGAGCTTCACAATCGGCGGCAACATCACGAGAAAAACCAGAACTCAACTCGATCTCCGAAAAGCCGATTGGAAAAACTTCAAGGAGGGGATCAACGAGCAAATCTACCTAACATCTGAGACTCTCACTACGCCAGCGCGCATTGACGAAGCGGTCAACTCGCTGACGAAAAACATCCAAACAGCCCGCGATAAGTGCATCCCCGTGAAGAAAATCCAACCCTTCACCGTGAAGCTCACACCGCACATCAAATTTCTGATCACCGAAAAAAATAGACTTCGCCGAATCCACCAGAACACCCGAGAAACCTGCTTCAAAGTAGCCGTCAACGCTCTCGGCAGAAAAATCAAGGAAGAGATCGCGAAGTTGAAAAATACTCTGTGGTCAGAAAAAATCACGTCTCTCACCACCCAGGACAACTCACTCTGGAAAATGGCAAAGGCCCTGCGCTATCAAGATAACAGCATCCCGCCCCTCAAACAGATCAACTCCTCGAACCTGGCACTCTCGGACGAAGAAAAATCCAACACCTTGGCCGACGGATTCGAGAAAGCTTACGCTACAACGGACGGCATGAGCGACCCGGCAGTAACCAGCATGGTAGACAGCACACTAGCAGAGCTACATTTGCTTCCCCAAACCGACGTGGACGACATCAGGCTCGCTTCACCGAAAGAAGTGGCCCACATCATCAGGTACCTCAAACCAAACAAGGCACCGGGGGAAGACCAAATCACCAACACGCTCCTCAAACACCTTCCGCAGAGAGCTATCATCTACCTGACGAAGATCTTCAACGCCTGCCTACTGCTGGGCCATTTTCCCGCCTCATGGAAAAACGCCTGCGTCCTACCTTTCCACAAAGCGAAAAAAGATCGATCGAATCCGACTTCATACCGCCCCATCAGCTTGCTGCCTACGCTCAGCAAGGTACTCGAGCAAGTCATCCTCAACCGGTACCTCCCCCACCACGTCAACAACAAGACTCTACCTGACGAACAGTTCGGTTTCAGAAAGAAACATTCGACAGTCCACCAGCTCACGCGCGTCACGGAGCACATTTCGAGAGCTTTCAACGTGAACCAATACACCACCATGGCTCTACTAGACCTCGAAAAAGCTTTCGACACAGTATGGATGGACGGGCTGATTCACAAACTGTACATCACCAAAACACCCACGTACATCATCCGAATAATACAAGCCTATCTGAAGAACCGAACTTTCAACGTCAAAGTGAGGGAGACCACATCAACATCACGAGAAGTACCCAAGGGCGTGCCGCAAGGAAGTCTACTCGGGCCCCATCTCTTCAATCTCTACACCTACGATGTTCCCCCTCTCAACCGGTGCAAGAAAGCCACGTACGCCGATGACATGGGCCTATACGCGTCATCCGTAGCGCCCAGATTGGCCGTGAAATACCTACAAGAGGGTCTCAACACCATCGGAGACTACTACAAAAAATGGCGCCTCAAACTCAACGAGGCCAAAACCGAAGCCATCACCTTCACACGTAGGCTGAAAAACAAGACACCGAACGAGAAAATCACCATGAGCGGAACTCAACTAGAGTGGAAACCCGAAGTGAAATACCTAGGCCTCACCATGGACAGCCGCCTAAACTGGAAAAGCCACATCGAAAACGCCAGAAACAAAGCGCAGCAAGCTATAGGAGCAATCAGCCCCATCTTCAATCGGAGAAGCCCACTAGCTGAGAAGAAGAAACTCTTACTATACCAGAGTCAAATCCGCCCAGTTCTAACTTATTCCATTCCAGTGTGGAGTAACATATCCAAATCTACATACAAGAAAATTCAAACTCTTCAGAACAAATGTATAAAGATTACGTACAATACACCTATGTACACAAACCTCAAGATCCTACACGAACAACAGGAAATTCCCACACTCGAAGAATACTCTCACCAACTGACGACGAGATTTTACAACACCCTAAATCCCGAAAATCCACTTGTGAAAGAGCTGGGCGCATACAATTCACCTGACGATCTCCCGTTCCGCTACAAGCACAGGATGCCGAAACACATTATTCTGGAGCTCTACGAGGACTCCGACACCGAAGACGACACGGACTCCGACGCGCCCCCCGATCCAGACGCGCCCCCCGGCCCCGACCCACGCGCGGGCACCACCGATATGGGCACCACCGTCATCAATACGGACACCCCCAGCGCGGGTATCCACGCGGTTACCCTCCACGCGGTTACCCTCCACCCGCTTACCCTCCACACGGATCACACGGATACCCGCGTTCGGCCACCCCCGGCTTGGGTCCGGAGCAATTCCGCACATCCGGACTAGAAGACGAGGACTCACCAAAGAAGAAGAAGACTAACACGGGAAAAAATGAAATAGATGAAATACAATGAAATGTAAAGTATTGAAATACCTGAAATGTAAAGTATTAAAAATGAAATATTTAACTTCAGTAAAATTAAAAGTAAACAACAGTAAATAGTTCAGAACTAAATGTTTGTCTTTCCCAGTTTTGTTTAGGGTTTTTTTATCCAGTTAAGATCTTTTCCCTAAAAGTCATGAAATGTAATTAATAAATTCAGTCAATTTAAATAAAACCATCAGATGGTAATAGTAATAAGGCCAAAGTGGCCGGAGTACTAGTTAGCCAGAACACATGAGGGGTATTTGTATAAGCCCCAGCTAGTTAGAGGATTACGAAAGAATCCGTAAAATCAAAAAAAAAAAAAAATGTGCATTCAAGGGAAGACTCGTTTGTGTTAGTACCCAAAAAAGGCCGTTTCTTTCGGTACAAATCACAAATGTAACAATCAGTGCCATTGGTACCTCTATTACAACTTTACTAACGAAATAATTATCATATTATGTTGGTTTTCTTTCATACAATTGTGCGATCGAAAAAACTACAGAATTTTTATTTATTCAGTAACTTGGCTTGAAATTTGAATAAATGGAGCAATTATTTGGATATTTGATGTGGCAGGTAATCTCAACCAACATCGGCTAAAGCGAGCAGCTTGGCCATTCTTAGGCGGGTCTCTGACGGTCCGGCAACGAATCGACATAAAACTCATGCGTGATACCGACAGATCGCTGCGCCATATATTTCTTTTGGCGCTAACTCACGATTCGGGGAGGAAGCGGGAGCCGCACGACGTGCTTCTAGTATATCACAAGCGGGACAACAATTCAGTAGGCTATCGGTAAACACGCGTCGTTACGTTCGCTTACGCGCCTTATTAAGTATTTTTGTAATTTTTGTTTTATATTTTGATGTATATGCCATGCCATGAAAAAAATCAATTTTCATAATTTTAGAGGCAACTTAGAAAATTATTTGCGTGTTTACCGTATTTAAAAAAAAATAATATATATATAAATATCATATATGCTATGTAAATATGATTACGTAAATAAAAATTTAAAAAAAAAAAAAAAAACATTTAAAAAAAAAGGTTTTTTCGGGTCGATATTTTAAACCATGTACGGCAAATTTGTGTTCTAACGTAAATTGATCGTTTTTAATTTAATTTGAAGTTCACCGTGATGCTTATTTTAATATTTTTTAAAAATATATATTTTATATTTTATTATACATTCAAAGCAGACGGGGTAATTTTATTTTTAAATCACCATTAGCCCCCTAATAATTGTTAAAGGTACCTCTAAAATCGCGAAAAATCAATTCCTTTAATGGTATATATTTCAAAATGTTAAACAAAAATAAATAAATTACTTCTAATTCGTACTAAATATTTACTATACTTATTGATGAAAAAAAGATCATTAGGTTTAGGTGAGTATTTTGACCTCAAATCCAAAATTAAGTTTTGTATGAAACAGCTCGATGTCTCTAATTATTTCAATATCTCTGTAAATATAGTTCACAGGTTTTGTATTTGAAGCGTTTCTCAGCAATGCATTTATCGTATTGAATTGAATATTTAACGAACGCAATAGAAAAAAACATTTGGTCGATTGATCGTGAAAAAAATTTGGTGCGTGTGAAAATGACTTCCGCAGTGGTGCGGTAGTGAGCGAGAGGGGTACGGAGTTTCGCTCACCGTACCACGATGCGGGGTCATCAGTATTGTGCTTTTTATGAGTGGCCGATGTTTTTTCCTCGTTTTGTGTACTTCTAAACAACATTATTCATAAGTCCTTAATGTGTACTATTATTAAAATGATTTACACAAGATATAAATGTAAACTATTCTTTTTATGGTCGAGGGGTAAGGCTCTCGACTACGAATCCGAAGGTCGCGGGTTCAAATCCCGGCGTGCGCACGCAATTTTTATTTAATTAATTTGTGTTGTTTCACAATTAATTAATTTAAAAATAATATATAGTATATTTGTGCACGTTCCAGAGTGGAAGATACTCAGTATCGCCCTGGTGAAAGACCACCATTCAGAATTGAAACGTTGCTTGAAATGGCTTTTAGCCGTGTTTGGTGACCAGATCTGAATAGCCAGGTATTTCCCCACCTTCCTCTTCCCCTTCTCCTTCCCCTCCCCATTACCTTTATCCTCACAACATTCCCCAATTGGGAATTCCATAGTCTCACTGGCTCCAGACGGTTGGGAGCAGTTTGGGACTCTTGTGCGGTATTCATATAAAAAATTTAAAAAAACTTAAAATTTACAAAAATTTAAATGACTGTACACTGATTGTATAGCACCGAAGCTCGACGGATTTTCTAGCACCGTAAGGGAAGGGGTAATGTCATACTGTTTAAATGATTTTATAAAAGTATTGCAGTAAATAAATAATCGCATGTTGAAAAAGAGGTGACGTGGTGCAATAGTGAACACGACCGTCCAGTCAGCCGTAGATTCGAGTTCAAGTCCAAGTGGCACATAAAATCTAGTTATTATTACCAATTATTATTATGTACTGTGACGCATTGATAGCCCCAATTCATGATTGGTGGTGTTTTTTGCTCTGGATGTTGGCGTTTAATGACGTGCGTTATCTGTTTACAACTTTATAGTTATGTCTTATGTCAGTTTTGCAATAACCGTCGTTATAATGACTAGATTCTTCATAATGCACGCACACAATGGAGATAATGGGGATAAGTAAGTACTTGTGTAGGTACGTGAGTTATTTTATCGCTAATGATAACCCATTTTATCACTCACATAATAAAGTTATATTTGCAATACTAAAGAAAGTTATAAAAAATCACACCGTACATATTATTGCAGTAAATATGTTATTATTGTTATTAATGTTTGCAAAATAACAATATTTACACACTAGAATTCGCTAACTGTAAGCGCGAAGACACACGCACCGGTTTTTATCGGTCGCGACTGGTGCTAATTTGTATGGCAATATACAAAAGGCTTCAAATTTACACCAGCCCCAGCCCCAGTCCGGGATACTGCCATAGAAGTTAGCATCGACCATTGACGAATATAAATGGAGTAAACATCCGTGTTCGAATATGGGCAACACAAATGAGACCAATTGGCTACATTGAGATAACACGGGCTTCAGTCGATTACAAGCGTTAGCCGGGTGTGGATCTCCAAAGATTACTGCAAAATGCCCACATTAATGCACAAGTCGTTCTGGAAAAAAATAGATGTGTCTAACCTTTCATCGGTCTTACCATAATCAATATAGTGTAAGTTGGCCTTTTTATTGCTAAAAAACTCAAAGAGCATTGGAAGTCGGCACGCGCCGCCGGCAAGAAATGCTCCGGGGCCGCGGCGCGGCCAGCGGTTCGTTCCGTTCGTTCGCGGTCGGAAGGATTCGGTCGACATCGACAACCGCTTCACCCCCTTCGTACTTCACGCGCAGGAACATCTTTTTACAGTGATTTTGCGAGGAACGTTGACTTTATTTATATACCTCATCGGCCTTTGTCAAGTTGCTCTTAGGTCAGTTTTCTGGCATTTATATTTCTCAAAACTGAAATACCGGCCCTTATTATAATTATGTAGTAATTAATTAACTATTACATCGTTTCCCTGTAGCGGTAGACAGAGAGAATGGAGAGCCACACAACGCTTCCCTTGCCCACACTTTTTATTTCATTCTACATCGCCTCATACACACTGTTCTCTTATCTGAATCTTGATATGACTCGACTCAAGCACTTATTTGATTACTTTGAACGTGCCATGTGTTCCTGTGTTCCCGACTTCTTCTACCATTAATTTTGCGTCATATATTCTCCTTGGGTTCCTACATTTCGTCAATCTGCTCTTCATGTCCAAACGATCTAATCGCCCTTTCCATATATGTCATAAGATTATGATAATAACTATGGCCCTTTCCGAATCTTGTTCGTTGGGTACGTTTACATCCTTGCATTATTTTTGGGTCTCCACATATTTAGTATGATCATTAAGGTGGTCCAGGCCTATATAGTAAAAAAAAAATAATCAAATATAGGTATAGCCTTACCCTTGATTTGTTACACCTACCATTCCTATGATGTGTTAAAAATTTCAGCCCCTTATCTTATATACAAGGGGGTGCTCATCGAATTATAAGTTTTTGACAAAATTTCAGGATTTTAAATAAAACACGTAATTTAAGGTTTATTAATATTACAAATATTTTAATCAAATAAGTATACAAATTATTTAAATATGAATAAAATTTTGTAACAAAGTAATAATTAACATAATATTAGTCGCAATCTTTCAAAACTATGTTTGTTAACTCCTTTTTGGATGTTTAAGTGGAAACGATTTTTCTGTTTTGTTCAACGATGTGAAGTAAAAATTGCTTTCTTCCTCAGTCTTAGTGAGTAACGTGTTGTAATCTTCAAACAGTTCAACTCCTCTCTCCGCTGTATCATTAACAACACGCAAATTTGTGACGCAGCTTTTGCCTTGAAGGTAATCAACATTGTCATTCCAAGTGTCAGGAGGTAATTGCAAGAAAGAGTCCTTGATTTCAGCCATTTCTCTCAATTCTTCAGATCTTTGTTTCCGTTTTAGAGAGCGTTCTTTGACCTTTTCTAGTTTCTTGTCGATTGAGGTCATTATCATCTTACGTTCTCCTCTTTGATCGATGAGAAACACTCTGTCTTCCGCAATTTTGATCAAATTCAAAGCGCTTCCATGGGCAATATCAAAATTTTTGTCTAGTTCTTTTGTAAACAAATACTCTCTTTTTCTTTGTGCTTCAGAATTTCTTCCTCGATTTTTCTTCAATAGCAACCAGTTCTTATGAAACTTAATCAGTTTTTCAATGCAATGATTTTGTTGTCCGGTCGGAATACTAGATTTACTCCATACTTTTATAAGTTCTGGAATAAGTATATGCGCGGAGTCTTTCACATTTTTTGATTCATTTAATATGTGGTGAAAACGGAGTAAAACTTGCCGAAGAGTAGGAAGTTGATTAAACCTCATCAATGGCTCAATATCTCGAACCCCAAGTAGAAAAACTTTGTCTTTTTGATGAACACATTTTATCACACTGATTCATTTCAGTCTACGAAATAAGTGTTTAAATTTGTCTATAAAACTCTTCAGTACTTTATTTTAATATTTATTTAATAGTTTAGCACACTGCCATATTCAGACTGATAATAATTATTCATAACTCATTGTTTATATACACAAATATAGGGTAGGGGAAGAGGGGTGGTCTACAAGGATTTTATTCGAATATATGGGTTTTCTTACAATTGTTACTAAGTGGTTTTTGGCTGTCTAATTTCTAATTATTTTGGTTTTTTTCCAGTAGGCTTAATTACCTCGG
Source organism: Halesus radiatus (assembly GCA_022606495.2). Lineage (NCBI taxonomy): Eukaryota > Metazoa > Arthropoda > Insecta > Trichoptera > Limnephilidae > Halesus > Halesus radiatus. Next base: position 16,013 of record JAHDVE020003450.1, read on the forward strand.
ACTTGTGGCCTCACTTCAATAATGTTTGGGAAAAACCTTAAAAGTAATATGCATTATTAATGACCTGGAATAATTATATCACCATAAATATAATAACAATTTGACAACACTAAAAATTAGGTCATTAATAATGCATGATACTTGTAAGGTTTTTCCCAAACAATATTGAAGTAAAGCTACAAGCCCGAGGTAATTATGCCTACTGGAAAAAACCAAAATAATTACAAATTAGACAGCCAAAAACCACTTAGTAACAATTGTAAGAAAACCCATATATTCGAATAAAATCCTTGTAGACCACCCCTCTTACCCTCCCCCATATTTGTGTATATAAGCCTGAAGATGGTCTTGACAGGCTGAACCTGGTTACAGTCAAATAAAATTAAGAGGAAAAAAGTTTTATCTTAGTTTTATTATAATATATTAAAAAGTACAAATTAAGCATTTTACACAAAAATTTCAAAAACAACACTCGATTGAGCACCCTTTTTTACTTGAGCCATCTCGCTGAAATTTTACTATGTTATTACTATGAATACATGTAACAAATTCACGGAGCGGTCAGATGAAAAATAATTAAAAAAAATTTTTGGACCACCCTAATGATCATGCATGGTTTTACAACATATTTTCACATATACGCCTCAGGGATCTCATTTAGTAGGTACCTATCTAGATTATGTTCTTGTTATGCCTCCTCTACACGATGGGCCATCAGCTGGCCGGTGGGATGGCCTGGCCTGACGATGGCCGGCGATATTTGCAACACATCTACACGATGGCGAGGTTCAGTTCTACTTTCAACGTACTTTGGGATGCACGTGCCGCTGCCCCAATATATATGGTAAAAAACGAGATAATTGGTTTTTATCCGTATATTATATGATGTACGACCTACAATTAATTTGTATTATTCAGAATATGGAATGCTTTTTTTATAATTTGTTGTTTTGTTTTGTTTTTCCTCTCTTCCGATAACTCTATCCCAATAAAAATAGGAAATAAATGCAGATATGTTTATTTAAAATGCAATTATTTTATTTTATTTATATACAACATTTGGAGAACCACAATTTACAACAACATCTATTTAGCATTTATTTTTGTATTTGGGATTTCATATACATTCGTGGAGGATAATTTTATGACTTTTATAGTACGAGTATAATCATTTGTTCAAACTACCGTCATTACGTAGAAAATTTGTGTCGAAGCTACGTAAATAGGCTACTAATTAGGACGGACACTGAGAAGTTGGCCACGTGTAAAAGCGTACCGCCATCACTAACCCACTATCCTTTGATGTGCGGACGAATAACCGACACCGAGGCCATCCTAGACCAGCCACCGCGCCATAAGCCATGCGACTCCACTACGCCCTCTACACGATGGGGCATCCCTAGTGGGCCAGCTGATGGTCCATCGTGTAGAGATCCAATCATATTGAAGCTTTTTACCAACTCGACGAGAGACCACCAATTAGAATCGAAATATTATCTGAAATGGCTACCGCTACGCTTAAAAACATTTTTTAGTACTGAATAGTCGGGTACTACTCTAATTTCCTCATACCTATTTATTTTACCTACCATCCCTTGAGTCTCACAACATCCCCCAAATCAGGGATGACATAGTCCCACGTCCCACTGGTTCCCGGGAGTTGCAACTACCCCGTTCCAACCTATTTTCATAATAATAATACTTACGTACATACTTAGGTAAGTACGTATGAAAAATTGTTTTTTGAAAACGTATTTTGAACTTAAAACCCAATTAAAAAAGTTAAAAAAAAAGTTTTTTTACCCATCAATAATTAGACTATTTTTCAAGTACAGCTTGACAGACTTAAGTTTGCAGTCGATGGCGTTGCTAGCGTTGATTTTTAGGAAGCGATACGACCGCGACGCTCCCAAAGTAATTTATTTTGCAAAATCGGTGTCGACTCTGCAAAATTTAAATTTTTGTTTCATTTTAGTATACATTTTCATATGATGCCAAAAGAGTTTTTATCTAACTTCTGCCTTTTGGAATGAAAATGATTGAAACTGCACAACGCATCCGGCGTAGAAAGATGAATCTAATTTTGTTTTCACTCTCCCGAAAACCTTCTCAAAATGCAAATTTGACGCCCTGCGTTGTGACTGTCGAAATGATTAAAAATAGTTCGTTTGTTATCCATTAGCCGACCACAATAACTATTTATTGTTTTGTGGAATGTATTTACAGAGTATTCAGAACAAACGAATTATGTAAAAAAACGCTAAGTTAGTCCATAATTCATTATGTGACCACCATTCACTGAATTTGAAATAAGCGATTGAAATAATAACGATGTCGTGTCTATGAATATACCTAACAATACAAAGGTAAGTAGGTACGTAATTAGGCATTTTTTTTACCTGGGACCAAAGTATCATTTTGTTGACCTTATCATAAAATCTGGTATTCTAATTGAATTTCCGATAAAAATATTTTGAAATATCATCAAAGTAAACTCCTCGACTACGTATTTAAAGAAGTTTGTTGACAATGATAAGTAACTGTTTTTGTTTTTGTTTTAAGAGGAACGGCTGCGCTGCCTGATTCATACATAACTTAATTTTGGATTTGAGGCCAAAATACCCATACAAACCGAATGATATATACACATATATATTTATTAAAGGTTTAGTAAAATTCTAGTACGTATGAGACGTATTTTATTTATTTTAGTTTTATATTATGAAGAATAAGCCAAGAAAAAAATAATTATTTTCATAATTTTAGAGGCATCACAGAAAATTATTAGCGGGTTTATTTTTTTTTTTAATTGTCATATTTGCTATGTAAATATGATTACAATATAAAAACAAAACATTTAAAAGAAAGATGTTTTTTCGCGTCGATATTTTAAATTATGTAAGGCAAATTTGGGTTCCAACGTAAATTGGTCGTTTTTAATTTAATTTAAAGTTCACTATAATGATTTTTTATTTTTTTTTTATTTTTTTTATATTTCATTATATTTTCAAAGCAGACAGGGTAAAACTTTTTTAAATCAGTTCCCAAAATATTTGTTAAAGGTGCCTCTAAAATCGCGAAAAATCAATTCCTTTAATGGCGTATATTTCATAATGTAAAACAAAAATAAATAAATTACTTCCAATCCGTTCTAGATATTTATGCTTTTTGATGAAAAAAAAAATATCAGTAGATTGATTGAGGTGAGTATTTTCACCTCAAATCCAAAATTAAGTTTTGTATGAAACAGGCCGCGCAGCCGTTCCTCTTAAGTGACACTCACGAGCGCCCCTGTATGTTTGAAGCACATACAGGGGAAATATATCGCTACCCGGTTAGGCAGCGTTGTGAGGTGGGTTAAGCAGGGGGCTGTAGGAAGGGATATGTTATTATTTAGCGCCCATGAGGTGATTTTTCACAAAAAAACGGCGCTATACAAATCATCCGATGATTATTATTATATAGGTAGATTTTATCAAATCAAGCGATTATTTTAACAATGTCAAAATATATAGCAGAGTACTTTGTATAATAATAATAGGAATATGACGGTTGTAATAATGTCTTTATTATTTACTGCAATAAAAATGATTATGGTAGAATAACGCACAAAACACAAAATATGTATTATTCATCAGTATTATGTACTTGCTCAAACTTTCAAACTTCAAACAATAAAAAAACCTCATAGATATGAACAAAAATAAATAACGCCGCTATGAAAACTAATGCCGCGTGTACACGCTGCGGCCCCAAATTATTATATAACTTTAAAAAAAAAATAAAAGTTGGGACAATGCCAAAACCAAAAATATTTTGCTGAATGTTTGAAGATTTGTAACATTATGAACACTGTTAAAATTAATTTAATGTATTCAATCGTCTTCTTCATAAATTTTCAGGCGTCCAGCTTTTTTATATTCTCCAGTTTTGCCGAATCATACGGCCGGTTTTTCAGTATAAACAGGAATGTTATGAGTCGGATTAGGTTGTTAGGATTCCTACCCGATAGCGAACGTGAATATCTCAGGGTCGGTATTTCAGTTTTTTTTTTGTAATAGTATAAGTCGGCTTATTTTGTCACGGTTACTACTAGAAATCAATTTGACGAACATAAATATCTCAAAGAGCAACTGAAATTCCGATCCGAGGATAAGCTATGTTTGCTAAAATCGGCTCATCCAAATTCTCGTCTTCTCACAACTTCGGTGATTCGGTTTTCTATACCTAATTTTATATTCCTCATTAAAAATTATCTTATTTCATTAGCAATTATTATCAATTTGAAGTCATTTTATTTTGCCCTGTTGTAATATACATATATTTTTTAATTGCTTAAAGAGAGCTTATTGATAGGAGAGATTTCTGTTTATTGCCTGGTTCACTAGCGGCGATGTACTGTCATTTGGCAATCGACAAAATTGTTCTCTAAAAATAAAAAAAATCATAAATCTTTCTTTTACTTATTTGTTTCCATGTTCTCGAATAGAAAATTATTATAGTCAGAATGTTTTACTTTATGAAAATTCTTATTGCAAGACATGTCAGCAAACATTTACCTACAGCTAAAACAACCCATTTTTTTGGGAAATGTTCTGATTTTGTGTGAGATTTAGTATGGCTTCCATTGATTAGTATTTCACTTTTATTTTAAAATCGTCAATAAAGTATTATTTCATATTCCGTAGCAATGTTAAGCTGGTTACATACAGCATAAGATAATATCTTAATATATATGTGGGGGGGGGGAGTACGCTCGCCATACAATTGTCACAGATATATGATAGTACCCGTGTGTGACGACTGGATGGGATTGTATGGTGAGCGATATCGATAGATATGCCACGCCCACATATTATATTAACTGTGTGTAACAGGCATTATGCTCACTTGTTTTATATTCGGCAAAAACTTTGTATTAAAATTAAACCTTGGCTTATAAGTAATAATAATCACGAGGGTAATAATGGAATAATAATAACATTTCTCATATTATTTACATACAAATCAGTTAGGTGACCGATTCAGAAACTTAAATGTTTTATTTTATTTCAGGATCTTATAATGGAAGCAAAGATCAAGGCAGGACTCGTCGTTGAAATTATTGGTAAAGAGTTAGGATTATTTGATTTCTTTAGGATTATTTGATTTAAAATCATTTTACCTTTCCTGGACATTGAGCTCCACACATTCTACTTGAAGATTGAATATGGAGACGTGACTGGGGATCAAGTAACAATCGATTGTGCCGATGCCATTAAAACATACCAAGTATAATGTACAATAAATGCACAGGTACAATGTTTGTATTAAGGGCTGGTATTTCAATTGCTTTTTAAGCTACTGAAGAGATATTACGTTTGTCTTTGCTAGGAATCCCGGCAAGATAAGCCGACGATAGCATTACTAAAAATTGAATAGAGTCGCAGATACTTTAATAGTACACAACTGCTGACCCTGTAAAAATCACAAGTGCGCCCACTGTAGAATTTGGCAGCCACCTCCGGTCGGGAGCCCCAAAATATCTGAAAAAAAAACCCTTGACCCTGTGCAGAAATGGGCGATCCGTTTGATAGGTTCGCCTATCTTAACAAATGGATTGCAATCTTTGGAGCACAGACGTTAGGTGGGAATGCTGTCCTTGTTCTACCGATATTTTAATGGAAGATGCTCCGAGGAACTAGCGTCATTGATCCCTTCGGCGCTGGTGCATAGTTGGGAAACACGCCAAGCGCGCGCCCAACATTTGCACACGGTTGATATTTGTCACATGAGAACGGGTCGCTTCTACGACTCGTTCTTATGTTCAACAGCTCGGCTGTGGAATGATCTGCCGGCCTCTGTGTTTTCTCTATCCTATAACATGGGTCTCTTCAAGACCCAAGTTCACTCCTTCCTATCCTCTAAAAGACCCTCCACACAGCATCCCCATATATGATATAGGCCTTGAGGGAAATTATTTTCCTCAGGGTCTCCTGTGTAGAGTTACTGTAAAAAAGGCGAGTAGTTTCTTAACGCAGATGTGGGAGTCTCATAAGGGAAACATTTTTAGCGGAACAGTCTTCAGGGAAGCTTTAATTTGCAAGAAAATACAACAAAGAACATAAACGGCCCATCCAAACAGTAATCGCTTCCCATACGTAGTGTGGTTTTCTTTACCTAAAGTAAGATTTATTTTAAAAATTTAAATATAAATTATAAATATTAAAAAATATATATACTAAAAGAGAGCTTTTTGGATGGGTGGGAGTTAGACGGGATGGATTTGAGTCAACCTTAGGTATATTTGGGGATAAAAGAACAAATGATAATGGTAACAGAATGCTTGAAGTATGTTTAGAGTGGAACCTTTTTGTATCGAATACCTTCTTCAATCATAAAGGTATCCACCAATATACGTGGGAAAGAGGAAATGAAAGGTCAATGATCGATTTTGTGGTAATTGACTCTAGGTTGCGAGCCGTCACCGCAGACACAAGAGTTTTCAGAGGGGCTGAGGTAGAAACCGACCATTTTCTGGTTGTGTCGAGAGTAAATCTCTTCCGCGGCTGGCGCTCTAAAGTGAAAGTGGTGTCGACTCCAACTAGAGTCAGAATAGAAAAACTGCAGAACGATAATGTAAGAAGTAAGTATGAAAATTGTGTAGAGATGAGATTGAATGATAAGGATATGAACGGTCTGAGCATAGACGAAACATGGGATCACATAAAAGTGAGCCTTTGTGAATCTGCTAGAGAGGTATGTGGGATAAGTACGCAAGGTAGGAAGAAAGGTGATGCATGGTGGGATGATGAGATTAAAGCACTGGTCTCAGAGAAGAAGAAAGCGTGGTTATGTCTGATAGCGACTGGCAGTGCTTCTAGCGAAGAGAGGGATAGAGCGAAAGAAGTTTATAAGGGATGCAAGAAAAGAGTACGTGCTGGAGTGAAAGAACGAAAGAAACGCCTGGAAGAGGAAGAGGGGATCAAAATGACAAACCACTTCCAAGAAAACATTAAACTGTTTTGGAAGGAAGTCAAAAGGTCCCGGAATGGTCCAGAAAGCGGATGTGTGAAAGTGATAAAATCGAAAGATGGAAAATGCTGACGAATGAGAAAGATATAAAAGAGAGATGGATGAAATACTTTGAAGAGGTCTTCGAAAGCAACCCGAGTGATAGTGATTCCAGTGGCGAGTCAGGTATGAATGACGATGGCGTGAATGTTCCCAAAATCAGCATGGATGAAATTAAGAGATCAATTAAATGTATGAAGAATGGTAAGGCTGTTGGTTTCGATAATATTGCTGCTGAATACTTTAAAGGAGATAGCCGTATAATTCTCACATGGTTATGCAAACTTTTTAACCAGTGTTTAGAGGAGGGTTACACCCCATTAGATTGGAGAAGGGCTGTGATCATGCCTCTATACAAAGGTAAAGGGTCACGCATGGAATGTGGAAATCACAGGGCTATTAGCCTGCTAAGTTCAGTTGGAACGCTGTATGGTAGGATATTGATTGAAAGGGTACAAATGAAAACAAAGGATAAAATATGGGATGTGCAAGGTGCATTTATGAGCGGAAGGGGATGCATGGATCAGATTTTCTCGCTGCGTATGCTCACAGAGAAGTTTCTGGCAAAAAACCAGAAACTTTTCTGTGCTTTTGTAGATCTACAAAAAGCATACGACCGAGTTGACAGAAAAAAGTTATGGAAGGTGTTGTCCAAGTATGGAGTGAATACAAATCTTATACAGGCAATCGCATCTCTGTACGAGGGAAGCGTTGCATGTGTTAGGGCAAACGGTGATTTTACGGGGTGGTTTGACATCACAAAAGGTGTTAAGCAAGGCTGCGTAATGTCACCGTGGTTATTCAATCTATACATGGATAATTGTATGCAAGAATTGAAAGAGGTGGGCTTGGGCGCAAAAATGAGTAGTCTGCAAGTTTGTTGCCTGTTGTATGCTGATGATGCGGTGCTGATTGCTAATAGTATAGAAGATCTACAGTCCCTCGTATCTAGGATGAACGAAGTATGTATGAAGAATGAGCTAATGATGAATGTAAGTAAGTCTAAAGTCATGGTGTTTGAAAGAGAGTACGAACACAGTGTGCAATATAGTTGTGAATGGCGAATACTTGGAGCAGGTAGACGAGTTTGTGTATTTGGGAAGTATGTTTACGAGAGATGGAAAGACTGATAGGGATATTGAAAGAAGGGTGAATGCAGGAAACTCCATTAACGGAGGACTGAACGCGGTTGGCGCAAACAAAAAGTTGTCCAAGGAAGCGAAGCTAGCAGTCCACAATGGAGTGCTGATACCAACCTTGATGTATGGCAGTGAGGCATGGAACTGGCAGAGGAAGGATGAAAGTAGACTGAATGCTGTAGAAATGAGATCTCTGAGACGAATGTGTGGTAAAACCATGTATGATCGAGTGAAAAATGTTGAGATTCGTAAAGAATGCAAGGCTGATGTAAGCGTAGTGAGCAAGATTAAGAAAGGGACGCTTAGATGGTTTGGGCATGTAGAGCGAATGAACGAAGAAAGGAGTGTAAGGAGAATATATGACGCGAATGTGAATGAAGAAGAAGCCGGGGACGCCCGAGGAAGACATGGCACGATCAAGTGAATCAAATACTCGAGTCGGGCCATGTCAGAAGTCGGAATAACAGAAGAGAATGTATGAGACGTTGTATGAATGTGAATGAAGCAAGAAGTGTATGCCAAGATCGAGTTGTTTGGCGGTCCGTCCTCTCTGCCTACCCCTGCGGGGAAACGGCGTGATGGTTAGTTAGTTAGTTAGTTAGAGCGTGTACACTTAGCTTTATGCCCATTTTAGTTTTGTTCAGTTGGTAGTAATGTTATCCATTCCATACATTGAAGTGACGGAGATAGAGATTTCTTTTTCGTAATTTCTGTTCATATTCTGGTTTTGTTGCGGCCGGTCTTCGTCTGCTGTCATTTGGCGTTTGACAGAATTTTTCTCCAAAAATAAATTCATTTAATAAATCGTAAGTGTCTCATTTTACTCATGTTTTACAATTTTCTCATATAATATGCATTGTTAGTGATAATGTTATGTTTGGTTGGAATTATTCTTATTGTATGCCATGTCAGCAAACATTTACAGAATAATGATCTGTTTTTTTTTTTCGTTAAATTTTATATTCATCGTTTCCGTGAGTTTTGGTGTGGCTTCCATCGATTAGTATTTCATTGATATTATAAAATAGTTAAAACGATGTTATATACATTTTTACACTTGTTTGATGGTCCTCATAATTTTAATGAAATTGACCTTTGGCATATAAGCCTAAATTAATAATGAATTCACTAACGTTAGCTCGAATATTCCATATGCTATTTCATTGACATAGACATTATTTTACCGATTGAGTTACTTAAATATTGTATTTTGTTCCAGGGTCTAACAATGGCAGCCAAGATCAAGGCAGGACCCGTCGTCGACATTCTCGGTGATGAGATGACCAGGATTATTTGGGATCTGATCAAAGATAAACTAATTCTGCCTTTCCTGGACATTGAGCTGCACACATTCGACTTGGGGATTGAATATAGGGACAAGACTGAGGACCAAGTTACTATTGATTGTGCCAATGCCATTAAAAAATACAATGTTGGCATTAAGTGCGCTACCATTACTCCGGATGAGAAGAGAGTCGAGGAGTTTAATTTGAAGAAGATGTGGAAGTCTCCTAATGGAACCATCCGTAACATCCTCGGTGGAACAGTCTTTAGGGAAGCCATCATCTGCAAGAACATTCCTCGCTTGGTCACCGGCTGGGAGAAGCCCATCATCATTGGCCGTCACGCCCACGCTGACCAGTACAAGGCCACTGACTATATAGTCCCCGGAGCCGGCAAGCTGGAGATGAATTGGACTCCCGCTGAAGGAAGTAGCCAGAAGCCCATCCAGATTGTGGTCCATGAATTCACTGGCCCGGGAGTAGCTCTGGCTATGTACAACACAGACGAGTCCATCACTGACTTTGCTCACTCATCATTCAAGTTTTCTCTGGATAGGAAATATCCTCTGTACTTGAGTACCAAGAACACCATCCTCAAGAAGTACGATGGTCGTTTCAAGGACATCTTCCAAGAGATTTACGATTCTGAATACAAAGCCAAGTACGAGGCGGCTGGAATTTGGTATGAACACCGTTTGATCGATGATATGGTGGCTTATTGCATGAAGTCTGAGGGAGGCTTTGTTTGGGCTTGCAAGAACTACGACGGAGATGTGCAGTCAGACTCCGTCGCTCAAGGCTACGGTTCTCTGGGCCTGATGACCTCTGTGCTGATCTGTCCCGATGGCAAGACCGTGGAGGCTGAAGCTGCCCACGGAACTGTCACCCGTCACTTTAGGTTCTACCAGCAAGGAAAGGAGACCTCCACCAACCCCATCGCTTCCATCTTCGCCTGGACCAGGGGTCTACTCCACCGCGCCAAGCTGGACAACAACAAGAAGCTGAATGACTTTGCGGAAGCTTTGGAAGCTGTCTGCATCGAAACTATCGAGTCTGGCTTCATGACCAAAGACTTAGCTATCTGCGTGAAGGGTATGAATAACGTGAAGCAGGGTGACTACTTGGAAACCTTTGCCTTTATGGATAAGCTGGCTGAGAACCTCCGTAAGAAAGTTTCAGGTTGACTAAATGATTGCAAAAGCAGACTGTAATGTACGTATTTCACAAATTAATTTTTACAAGTTTTTCATGTTTATTCATATTTTTGTATTTTTAATGGTTGCTACATAGTAATATATTAATGACTGAAGTAAGTTTTTGGAATAAAGTGTCAATGATTTTATATTATTCGTTTATTTATTCCCCGTCTCTAATGTCTACTGCCCTTCACACCGCATCATCCCCCGTGGAGTCAATATTTAAAAGAAGTACTGTGTTTCGTTAAAATTTGTATACAATAATAAATCTGTTCATATCAGTAACTAACATAACATTGTTAGGGCAAGCCTTTAACTGGGTCTGACCAAAACCACCTCTACCTGGAGGTGTATCTCGGAGGTTCCGGTCTGACCCCTTTACAATTTAATTTTTTTACAGTTACTCTACACAGGAGGCCCTGAGGGAAATTATTTCCCTTAAGGCCTGTGTCATCTTTGGGGATGCTGTGTGGACGGTCTTTTTGAGGATAGGAAGGAGTGAATCTGGGTCTTGAAGACACCCATGTTGTAGGAAGGAGGAAACAGAGGCTGACAAATCATTCCTCAGTCGAAGTGTTGAACACAAGAACAAGTCGTAGAAGCAACCATGTGAGACAAATGTCAACCGTGTACAAATATTGGGCGCGCATTTGGTGTGTTTCCTGACTGTTCACCGATGTCGAAGGGATTAACGACGCAAGTTCCTCAGAGCATCTTCCATTGAAATTCGGTGGAACAAGGACAGCATTCCCACCTGACGTCTGTATCCAAAGATTGCAATCTGTTTGTTAAGATAGGGAAATCTATCAAACAGACCGCCCGTTTCTGCACAGGGTCAAGGGTTTTTTCAGATATTTTGAGGCTCCAGACCAGAGGTGTCTGACAAATTCTGTAATAGGGCACGCTTGCTATTTGTATAGGTTCAGCAGTTGTGTACTATTAAAGTATCTGCGGGCCCTGTTAGTACACCCAGCTTCCGAGAGGCTAACTTTACTCTGGCTTCGATAGAGCTCCCATACCTGGCTGGCCACTTAGGATTACACCGAGCATATCAATGGGGGCTTGTTGGGAAGGTTGCTTCAAAAATGATGGATAATGAAGATATTGATTATAATTGTGCCATGGTTGATTTTAGGTATCTTCCACCTAGTGAATAAAAATAAAGGCAAGAATTTGTCTAGTGAATAATGCAGCCATCCATATAAGTAGCTAACCAAGCATTAGGGTTGCCAGTGGAAATTTTTCATAACTTCCCAAGTACCGGTCACTCCAAGTTGTTCTGTCCACATTTCTAAAATCAAAATGGGATAAAAAGTTTTCAAACAATAAATAAATCACTTTATAATTAATTATTCACATAAAATGAATATGAAGTACTTTGTTTACAATGCTGTCTTCTTCTTCTATTATACAAAGAATGACCCGGGCGGGCGGTGTGTGTTTGTTTTGTGTACAAATTTTATTCCGAGCTTGATGAAATTTTGCACACTTGACCTTCGAAACAAGAGGAAGGTCACTATCTACATGAGATTTCGAAACCCCCCCCATCCCCCTTTCCGACCCTTAAAGCATAATTTTGGTACTTCTGAATGAAATTTTGTACGTTTGACATTCAAAATAAGAGGAAAATTACTGGGTAGGGGTAACAACCACTCATAACCCCGGGCAACACCGGGTACTTCAGCTAGTGTTATATATAAATATCAACATGTTTTGAAAGCGAAGCTTTCCTCATCAGGATATACAGTATTTTAATATTCGCTTTTGGAACATTTTAAATTTTTTTTATTGTAGTACATAAAACAGGCAATATGCCCAAACTTACACACATGAATGTTTACATAGCAATAATAATCAGCAAGTACAATAAACAACAAACATTATCTCGCAAAAATGATACTAAGAATGAAAAGGAAGTGAAAGGTTGAAAACATATTGTAAGATAGGTGTATAAACTAACTCCTTATTGTTGAAACATGTTGATATTTATATATTAAACATTGGTGTAAAAAAAATTCTTCATATTAATTTTATTAATAATGATGCCATAAAATAGCTACACATCTATTGAAGAAATTATTCACATTTTTATTTTTCGAAAAATTACATTTTATCAAACTGCGAAAAATAACAATACTTGTAAATACACAAAGATTATTCAAACATTGAACAAAAAAATAGAATCGTAAAAATACATTTGTATAATGCATTAGTAATGGATTAATAACCATTTACAAATTAAAAAATTAACAATAACATTAGGATAAAATAGATTAACCCTTTGATTCTAGTCGTTCCGTATCGGGAACCAAATGATGGTCCTCGTAATACCCATTCTACCTCCCTCTCTCTTAAGGTCAGACATGGGTTTTAAGAAAGAGACAACTCTATATATCACTTTACATCATATTCTGATAGTAGACCGAAAGTGATCAAAATGTTTAAATATGTGCATACTGACCCCTTGGAGTAACAAGGTTCCATCTGACACAGCATTGTCGTGCGATAATGTGCTCTAGAGAGAGCAACTTTAAGGCTCATTATCGCATAACATTGGAGTCTCAGAAGGAACCTTGTTATTCCAAGGGGTCGATATATTGCATAAGCTGTGTGGAATGGTGTGATGGTTTGTTAGTTATGTTTGAATTTTTTCAATACAATAAAAAAATCATGATTGACTCCGAAATTCAAGAAGTCTTCCACCCTACATCTATTATAATATAAAGCTTACAGAATGTAAATTTTAGGATTTTTGAGGCACAGTGGTAATTATTTAGGACACTCTTTAACTAGGTTAATGAACAATGGTGGCTTTTGTGACCACCGGGAATCACAACTACCCAGAGTCAGATGATCTATGGCACACCTGTTATAGTGTCCTTCACCGGAGATACTGTAAGTGTTTTCTTTAACTCTGGATGACAGATTTATGAAGTTGAGTAAATTTTGACTCACTGGACATGAAACATGATATAATATCGAGATAAGAAATGGTAGTACAATATTATAAAAGCTAAAATTCTAGTCACTTTTTTCCTAGTACTACTAGTGATGGCTTTATGGCAAATTAACTAAATATACAGGTATGTACATATTTACAAAGAATGGCCAAAAGTATAAGGCAATATTTTTTGTTCTTAATATTATTATGATCTGATAATATTATATCAGTCATTACATGTTTTTTTTATTGTTAAATGTCAATAATTTAAAAAACATCAATACTTTCGAATATTTTGTAAACACTTGGACAATCGTCTTTAATTTCTGATAAGTAAAGTGATATTTGTTTTAATGTCCGAATAATTAATCTATATTCTCGATAACATTCTTCATTCAGTGGTAAAGGCCGCAGCTGTGAGATGTCTTCATCACTTTTGGTGTCATCTGTTTTGCCATTTTTGAGAGGTGAGGAAGTAACATCTATTTGCTGTGCAGCACATAAGTCGTTGTAACAGTTTTGAATTTTAACAATATTGAAAGTGAGAAGGAAATGCACAAATGAACAATAGACTATGTGAAGGACGGTGGATTGTAATGGTTTTTTTCTCACTTCAGTATTTAAAATAATACTTTTATCAAGGCTGATTTGATCCATCAAATGCAGGTAGAAATACTTTAGTCCATGGTTGTGCAATTTTTCCTTAATAATTCTTTTAGATGCACCGGATGATTTAAAATGTTCAATCGTTCCAGAATCTTCATCGAAATTTGTCCACAATCGATATTTAAAAACATTTTGAATTAAAATTATAAAACTCGGTTCATTAGATTTGAAAACCATTTGAATTAAACATCTGCACATCAGAAACTGAAACTGTTTGGGTTTAATATTGTCAATAATTGTTAGGATAATTTCAAGATGTTTGTCTTTCACCAAATTAAACATTTCACTCGAAAATACACTGCAACTACAGTTTGGCCGAATATCTGGGTAAAATTCCATGGAGAAACTTCCGCATAGAAAATATGTTTGAAAAATTGAATTAAACAACCTCGTGAACACTTGGAGATGAGCCGGGGGATGGTCGAGTTCTATTAAAGAAATTATAATTTGGAAGATTTGCCGGCAATTATTATTTACAAGGCCACAGTGTATTATGCTGTTCTGCCATAGCATCCAGGCCACTAAAGGTTTTTGTTTCCTCACCATATGTTTTCGCGGTTGGTTAAAATTTTTTGAAATCCAAATTGCCAAATCTCTTTCTAGAAGGTCGGCGATTAATTCCAGTATCAATATAAGCCTCTGAACACGAATGTATCTAGGAAGCTTCCCAAAAACAGAAGAGTCTTTATAGTCGGCCTTATCAACATCGTTATTTACAACTGTGTGCGTCCCTGATTGTATTTCTTTTTGTAAAATATTAATAACATATTTGAAAAGCCCATGTTTTGGATCATACGAGTCCTTGTATAATTCAGTATTTTCCATTATGTCAGTAGGACTATTAAGAAGTTCTCTATAGAATACTCTAACCGTTTCTGAACAAGGTGGATGAACAGAGAAAAGTAGTTTGAGTACATTTTGACACCTTTTAATAATGTACTGTGATGAGAATGCAGTAGTATTTTCATCGATATTAATAATCATTTTAAGGATTTCCAAAACTGTGTCGACGCTGGGGAACTTGTTATGTTTTATGATAGCTCTGAAAACATCGAGGGCTTCGCACCACATAGCTGATTTAATGTCAATTCTGAATGCTTCTCTCTCATACGGTAAAATTTGGTAAGGAGCCTGAGAACCACTATGTCTTGTACAAACTTTTGAATAGCAGCAGTCTGGCAGGTTTATTATATTCACTCGCTCCCCAACATTGTAATATTCTCTCGTGGTCACTTTTTGACATGCTGTGAGAAAACGAAAACCTTTTTTAGACCTAGTGTCTTTCGAAGGAGAATTTAGAATATTTTCTCTTTCGTCGGGGTCAATTTTTAACCTCTTCAATTCTTGAGACACATCTGCTTTGTCTAGATTCCTTTTCTTGTTTTCTCCACGATTTGACATTTTATTCGTATTTGGCCTTCAAGCGGAGTATGTCTTAGATGCGGTGTTGTAACACTAGTGGAAAAATGCTTTTTAATTCAAATAGCATCCATAATACAATTTAACACACACGAAAAAAGTTATTTACTTTTAATATTGTTATTAAACATTTGACAGCAAGGCCAGAATGGCGGTTATTTTTCAGATTATCATAGCCATAGATTAGATTATAGATATGCCACTCTACCGAAAAAGAAATATTACTGATTCCGATAAATAGTACCTGTATATAAAAAAAATGAAGGTGTTTAAAACATTTTAACGTCCTCATTTTATGTCTACTATTAAATGTCAGACTATACATACACACGTAAATTGAATTCCGTTAGAACTTAGAAATTAAACTAAACTTAGACAATATAATTGAATAGAAAAGGATACATTAATAGGCCAATGCAATTAGTGATCTGCGATTGTAATTATTCAGGTAGTTTAAATTTTCAATGCCAAGTTTGGTTATGAACGCCCGGCCTCCATGGTCGGGGGGTAAGGCTCTCGACTACGAATCCGAAGGTCGCGGGTTCAAATGCCGGCGTGCGCAAGTAAATTTTATTTAATTAATTTGTGTTGTTTCACAATTAATTAATTTAAAAATAATATAAAATATATTTGCGCATGTTCCAGAGTGGAAGATACTCTCAGTATCGCCCTGGTGAAAGACCACCATTCGGAATTGAAACTTTGCTTGAAATGGCTTTTAGCCGTGTTTGGTGACCAGATCTGAATAGCTAGGTATTTCCTCACCTCCTTCTTCCCCCTTCCCCTCCCCAATACATTCAGCCTCATAACATTCCCCAATTGGGAATGCCATAGTCTCATTGGCTCCAGACGGTTGGGAGCAGTTGGGACTCTTGTGCGGTATTCATATAAAAAAAGAAAAAATAATAACACTACCTATACCGCTGTTTCAATTTTTGACCTGATTTTAGTAAATTAAGTGGATTCCAGAGGGCGCGGGTGGCCTAACTGCTGGGTGGGCCGACCGAAATTAGGTTTTTTCGCCAGACGGCAGATTTTACCAGTGGTCATATGAACATAGCCGCGAGCTTACGTCCCATGGCTCACTCGTTGCTATATCTGTCACTCATCATATGAATGTCGGGGAGAGCGCACTCACCTTAAGATAAATATATTTTTGCCGTCGGCCACACTGCTGACCCACCCGATGGTAGACGCTACACGCTTGGTTTTGACCGGAAACATAGGTCTAGTAATTCCGTTCTCCTTTCCTGTGGCCACGCCTCTTCTGGGCCAGGAATTTGCCGCCGCACGATTCGTTTTGCCCATTTATGGCGAAACCACTGGTCCACCGGCTCGTCTGGAAGCCACTATAGTTGTGATTTTTACTTGTTTTTACAAACTTATATTCATTTTTAAGACTTTGTATATCGGTACCCAAAAAAGATAAAAGAAATTTTTTTATTGTTAAGTTGTGGGAAATTTTATGTTTCATTAAATTTGTCAAACCTGTATTATCCGAAATTTGCATTGGAAATGAGATATTTGAGAAAACTAGATTTTGTCGCAATTGCGGATGGTTTTTTCAAAAATGGCGGCGAACGCACAGACGCGCCAAGGTAGAAAACTTTTTGGAATAGGGGACCAGTTTATAAAATATATTAAAGAATTGAAACTATTAGAATAATAACTATCGTCACTCCATATTTTGGGCAAATTGCACTGGCTTATAAGGCAATAATTTGTAATAATTATACAATGTATCAAATTTTAACTACACTGAGCGGTTATAATATTCGTTATACAGAGACTTGTTATGAGATGCAAAACTACTATTTTTTTTGATAATGCTTTGTAGAAAAATAATCTTACTTTTAAACTTCACCACCGGTAGATAACGAAACAGATTGCAATATTTTGAAATCTAGTAATGGCACCGCCCATTTATTACTTTACTTATGGCACATTCTTTAAAAAATGTTCTCTTAGATTGCGTGCAAATGAAAATAATATTTATACGTAAAATTTTTTTTCAAATGATGATGGTGCTTAGCGGGTTAAAATAAAACATGGTGGCAACTCTGAAAACCATAGAAAATGTAAAAAGCGACAACAAGAAATCCGTTTGAAAGGGAGTAGATTAGCGTTAAAAGATTATATTAATAACATAATGAAAATAAGATAGAATTGTTATTATTTTAAAATATAATCAACAATATGTTGATTGATATCGGAGAGTTAGCGCAGACGCGCTATTTGTGCTTCATAAGAGAGTTATCTGTTTGTCACTGAACACTGATCAGCTGGTAAACAAATTGGAAAGATTACGTTTCTTTCGTCATCATAAGGACCATGGTTATTCAACGGAGCTGGAAGAATTCAAATCCGGATGTGCTGTTACAGAATTCATCTTCAGAAGACTCCAGTGGTTCGTGGCAATTGCCCCCCTCAAACAGAGGCGTGTCGAATTCACAAACGTCTCACAGTATGCCTAATGTAATTGCGCTTATCTCACTATTTTTATTTATTATAGTTTTTATTCCTCGCTCAAACACGCAATTGCTAGTTTGCACAACATTTTACACATGCATAATTTTGACTTGGAAGACCTTAGTCCCTCAAGAATAATTATAACAACTATGCATGTGTCCGAACTTAGAACTTAAAGCTACAAGGAAGCTGAAGGGGAAAACATTTAATTTAGAAATGTACTGTATATAATATAATGTATGTCAGTGGTTAGTTGGAATCGCGCCGGGGTCTCACCCAGGCTTTGTGAGTTCAATTCCTCAGTTGGCTAAGTCCTTTGCCACTACACAAGCAATATTTTCCGCTTACTGCGATGGTAGTAGGAAATTTAGGTAAAGTTTTACATTAGTATAGCATTCTTAATAAGCATTTTATTAACATAAAACATTGATTGAACTTAATTACAATAAGACAGCTATTTCAGCTGGGGGAGACACCAACTAAGAACCTGTAAAATAGGTTCTAAGGTTCATAGTTTGGGTTTTAAATTTTTTTTAAATACGGTCGTAGGTGCTGTTACTAACTATATGACATCATATAACCATTTTTCCTATTTTTAAATAACCCAAACTAAGAACCTATAAGCTTTTTCATAGGTTTGTAGTTTGGGTAAGTTTGGGTAAAGAAGAAAAAAAAACATTGTTTTCATTCCCCCAACTGAAATAGTTGTTTCTTATTGTAAGTAAGTTCAATTAAAATATTATTTAAAAAAAATATATTGTGTTGAGAATTCTATACTAATTAACGTAAAAGATTACTGAGGTTTTCAAATATTGTCAGGTTATTTGTAACCTGGGAATGTTTGTCTTTCTTTAAAAAAAGGTGAATTTTATAAAATGTTGTGTATTAATGTTTCTAGCGGCATGTCATCAACAGACAAGTGGCGTTGAACACACTGGCAGCGATGCACCGACGCTACAACATTCCGGGAATGGTTCAGACCAGCGGGAGGCCCCCGGCTGAGTTCAGGGCCAGTGCCAACAAGTCATTGGACATATTGCGGCAGAACATACAGTCCGCCGTTACCAAGGAGATCGATCAGGTCATCAAGAAGTATCTGGAGGTGAGGAGTATTTTGAATTAGTATTGTTATAATCTTGGCGTGTTGGGTCTGACTGAATTATTGAAATTCAATTTTTTTTTTATATGAATACCGCAGAAGAGTCCCAATTGTCTGGAGCCAGTGAGACTATGGCATCCCCAATTGGGAAATGTTGTGAGGCTGAAGGTATTGGGGAGGGGAAGGGGTAGAGGAAGGTGGGAAATACCTGGCTATTCAGATCTGGTCACCAAACACGGCTAAAAGCCATTTCACGCAATGTTTCAACTCTGAATGGTGGTCTTTCACCAGGGCGATACTGAGAGAATCTTCCACTCTGGATCAATACCGAGATGAAACAATGGTTCAATGTTTACTGACTATAAAGCTAGAAAAAGGTATATGTATTATATACAATGCAATTTTTGCCATTCGATTTGCTATCGAAACTGTGTACATAATACTAGTGTCTTAGGACATCGTTTTTTCCGAGTAATTCTTTTTTCAATTCTTTTTTCCAACCAATTCCTACTGGCAACTAAAAGCCAGAATTGCTGGGAGTTGAAATTATCTACATATCTGTATGTGCGGCTATATTAAACGTATATCATTATTCTAATTTAATCTCTGATAAATGATATTTAAAAAAAATATTTGTGACCGTAAATAAAAATGTTTAAAGTCTTTATTTCCATGTCTGTGGATTACTTCAGCTTCTAGAACTTGGCATCTATGGAGACAAAATCTCCGAGTCGCAACATCCGTGCAAACACTCCAATCTGCTCAAAATCGGAATGACAATATTTATGTCACACTAAAAGACTCAATAAAAAATCACAATAAAAATGTCTAACTGACAGTATATTTGTGCGAGAACTGGTTAATTTTTAATATGGAAGTGTGTTTACGTGATGATTGTCGGTGAATAATAAATATTGTATTGTTTTTAGAAATTTTTTGTACCTGCTGTGAACAACATTCGATCAAACCTCGGGGAAGAATCAGTAGGAGAAGATCAGGTTTGTAATTTTTCCTGTATTTCTAATTCAGAAATTTTTTCCATTACCAAATTTCATAAATTCAAATGCTTATTTGTAGTTGCTCACCAATCGTGTGGATAAATTGAGAGTTCCAGAGTCTCAAAGTACACACAAAGTTTTGCATGTGTATAATATATATGGATTTATGCATTCCATTCCTTCATGATTATTGTCTCGCTTTCTATCTATATTATGTAATTTTTGTCAAATGTGCTGCGTATTCAACACACAGATGCAAACCATATTACCAATTTCAGAACTTCAATAAATCAACGATATGTTGTGTTTATTCCAGGTGCGTGCAGTCTGCCGCGCCATGCTGGACGGGGCGCGCTGTCTGTACGCAGCGCCCCCGCGATCCTCTGCCCACCCTCCCTCGCAGCCTCCGCGCACCCCACACCACGCCCCCTCCCCCTCGGAGTTAAGCGACTCGGAGTCTAGCAACGGGGCTGACTCAAGGTTTGGCAGGCCTAGCAGCGTGAGTTCAGTCACTAATTTGAATATTATTTTAATTCTGATAGTGCAAAAATTGTGGTTTTTTACTTTTTGAATTTGTTATTTGAAGTTAAAATGTTTACATTAAACATACATCCACTTTTATTTTATAAATTATTTAGGTAGGTCAAGATTATTTCATAAATAAAGTTTGTGGTTTCCTCGACACCAGTTAGTGGTGATCATGTTTGGTTTAAACATCTCTAGTGGAAAAGATTAATGCGACAGTTCGGAGTATATTCCTGGAAAGTGGTCCCGAATTTCAAGTTCCGGTCACACAAGTAACTTTTTTATTTTCAGTGTGTTTTTCTTTGATTATTATTAATATCCTCATGGTGGGGTATGCTTTAAAAATCTTGTCTGTAAGATGTTTTATAATATAATGGCTTATTGGAACAAACAAGGGTCCATCTGACGCGGCAATATTATGTGATAATGTAGCTATCGTTAGAGTCCGTTATCGCATATTATTAATCTATTTGTTGCATTCACAGAGTCCGTCTTGGAAGCGCAAAGAGTCCGATACGGATTCGGATATGGGCACGGCGACACGGAGAAAGAGGCGGACAGAGGGGGCCATCTGTCCGGCACACAAGTGGGACCCCGCCAGGCTCAATCCGGACACGCTTTTCATAATGGGCTCTATCGCTAACAAGGTAATACTATTTACTGACTATCATGCCGTTTCTTCGAGGGGGTGGGCAGGGAGGTTTGACCGCTACACAACTCTGTCTTGGCACACACTCCTTGCTTCACTCACATTTATGCATTGTCTCATACATGCTCTTCTGTTATTCTGACCCTTGACATGACTCGACTCAAGTATTTGATTAACTTGATTGTGCCATATCTTCCTCGTGCGTCCATGACTACTATATTGTTTATCTGGTAAATATTGAATAGTGGTTGTCTACCGAGGTACAAATATACTATGTACGTATATTTTAATATGAAGAAAACCATATTTACCTTTTGTTATTTGCTCTCAATGTATTTTCTATTCGCAACCTCTTGTCTTAACACGTGGATCAATGAGTCGCGTGACTAACTAAGAAAAACAAATTTTTTTGGCAAAACTTGACTTTATTCATCAACATAGTCTCCTTCAAGAGCAACACAATCAGTCCAGCTCTCTAACATTTCAATACCTTTCTTGTAGAATGATTTATCTTTGGCCTCGAAATAAACGTTCGTTTCGGCGATGACTTCCTCGTTGGAGTAGAATCTCTTTCCTTGGAGCATTTTTTTGAGGTCTGCAAACAGGTAGTAGTCGCTGGGGGTCAGATCCGGTGAATATGGTGGGTGCGGAAGCAATTCGAAGCGCAATTCATGCAATTTCACCATGGTAGCGAGCGACTTGTGACACGGCGCAGTCTTGGTGAAATAGCACTTTTTTCTTCTTCATTTGGAGCCGTTTCTCACCGATTTCATTCTTCAAACGCATCATTTGGCCAATGTAACGTTCGCTATTGATCGTCTTACCCTTTTCAAAGTAGTCGATGAGCAAAACTCCATGAGCATCCCAAAATACTGAGTCCCAAAAAGTGTAAAAATATTTATGTATGTATATATAAATATTTCTTTTTTTCACATTTGCGTTTTTGGCCGCTTGGGCGCTTCTCACCGACTGCAGTTCACTTGGCTGACGATCGCTTTGATTCCGGAGTGTAGTGATGGATCCAGGTTTCATCCATTGTCACATACCGATGCAAAAAATCCAGTTTATTTCTGCGAAACAGCTCCAAACAGTGCTCGAAATCAACGACACATTGTCGTTGTTGATCTACCCTGAGCAAACGCGGCACCCACTTTGACAACAGCTTCCTCATAGACAAATGTTCATGCAAAATAGCGTACACACTGCAGTACGATTTATTGAAGGTGTCAGCTATCTCACGCAATTTTAATTTACGGTTTTCAAAAATGATTTGGTGGCCTTTTTTTATGGTTTCCGATGTAACAACCTCATTTGGCCGGCAGGAGCGTTCAGCATCTTCAGTGTCTGTACGATCACGTTTAAACTCAGCATACCACCGACAAATGATTGTTTTTGATGGAGCAGAGTCCCGTAGCACTTTTCAAGCCATTGCTGAGCTTGCACTGTGTTTTTTTTTCATCAAAAAGCAATGATAAATCAACATACGAAATTGTTTCGAATCCATTGTTTTGAGAATATCAAGACTAGCTTCACTTAAATCACTGTAACTCGTGGACCAAACAACAGAATGTCATGAAATTTTAACAGGTATCTTTTGAAGGTTGGTACTCATAAAAAATCATACGCAACTTTTGTTGGCAAAGCGAACTATGTGTCAGTCCCGGGACTTATTGATCCACGTGTTAAAGCTTAGTAACTTACAAATCTCCCAAAGAGAGATTATTCTTGAATTGAGATTCAAATTTAATTCATTTGACTGTCCTCTGATTGTCCTATCCATTGGGTTTTCAACCATTTTGTCAAGTAATTTTGATTTGTAACTGGACAATATGCGTTGAAATGTTTTATTTAATTTCGTATAGTATGCAATAGGGCATTTTAATTTTGGTGGAAAAAAAATAACGACTATGGCACTTTTATTTTATTTTCATGTTTAAAAAAGTTTTCCTATATTGATTTAAAATGTGCCATTTTTAACATGCCGCCTAAATGACATGTTCGTTTTTGTTTGTGAATATGGCGTTGACATCACGTCGACCAACATTGGTGACAGCTATCTTACCAGCCAGTAGCGTTATGTACATCATAATGACGTAGCCAGTTCGAACCGTTTCAGAATGTGCAGTTTTAGATTGTTTTTAAAATCAATAATTATGAATGAAAATATTAAAATTATACATTTTTAGTGCAATGATCAGAATCTGAAATATCAACTTTAAATCTTTCACAAATTTTAACAGTATTCGTAGTTTGTGAAAATACCTTATTACTGAAGCAATTATGTAATATCATAAAATACTCTCAGCGTGTTAAAACAATTCACTTCGGTTGTTAGTATTATTTATTATTGATGTTTGTATAAATTATGTATTAAATTTTCTACTGTAAAACTTTTAACAATAATAATTACTGGGGATAATAAAAATTATTGTCTGTTGAATCATTCTAGGTTCTTGGTCTTGGTCAGTCTCGAGGGAGGCTGTACAGCAAACACGCCGGGCTGCTGCGGTATCCAGCTGACTCGGCTGACAAGGAGTGGATTGCCAATCAGAATATGACCACTCCGGCTGGTGGGAGAACTTACATCATGGTTTGTGAAATTTCATAATTTTAGTTCATTACTTGAAAAAGTAGTACAAATTTTTTTAAACTTAACTCTGTTATAACATTAATTTTATAGCTCTCTACCCTTTTTGAGATGGTTACTTCTTTACAGTAGATGATTATCTAAGAATTTAAAAAAATGGCTTTTGGGAAGTTTGTCATTCGGATTTTCACCTTTTGGATTTTTGTCTTTCGAGATTTTGGTTTTCAGAATATTGTTCAGCACTATTGAGTTTTATAAATAGAGTCTATGTTCCTTGCAAAATCAGTGTAAAATACTGTTCCCGCGTATGAAGTAGGAAAGGGGGTGACATGGCTGTCGATGTTGCCCGAATCTTTCCGACTGAGCGAACTCAATGAGCGGAGTCACCGCACCGCATGGCTGTGGCCTCCGGAGCATTTCAGTTATCGGCATGCCTACTTAATTTGCTCCTTGAGTTTAATAACATTAAAAAGCCAATTTACCCGAATATTGATTATGGTAAAACCGATGAAGGGTTTACACCATTGGTTTTTCTGTCTTTTCTAGAACGATATTTCCAGTCATATAGGTATTTTGCAATTATCATTGGAGATCCATACCCGATGAGTGCTTGTAATCGGTTGAAGCCTGTGTTATCTCTATGATGCCAATTGGCCTCACGTTGTTACGCATATTTCGAACGCTGATGTTAACTCCATTTGTATACCAGGACCAATATTTTTAGAACTATTGAAGTCAACAAAATGTTCTCTAGACCTACATACAGTGAAACCCGTATTTTACGTCCCCGGATTTAATGTTTTCCCGCCAATTACGCGTTATTATTTCAGTCCCGATGTATTTTAGTACGTTTATTACCCGATTTTTACGTTTTTTTCCCGCAATTTACGTCGAAAATATTCAAAATGTGTGATTTACGCGCGCTTGACATTGAGTCGACGCAGAAGACACATGATTATCTGTCGTGCCGTGATTGGTCGGCCGTACGGCGCGAAACGCCGTGATTGGCCGCCCACTTTCAATTTTAGCTATCTGTGCCGTGATTGGATGCGCCGGCGCAAGTGTCATCTATTGAAGAAGAGCTAGTGATCCCAACAAAAGAAGAAGCAACCAAGTACATTGAGGGTCTTAAAACCTATTTTTCGAGCATTGGTGGCGTTCAAAACGAAACTTTTAAATGTATATATACAATTGAAAAAGAATTAGAGAAAAAAAAATTAAACAAACTAATTTACATGATTTTTTTAATAATATATGAAATATTTTTTCAGTACAAAAAAATTCAACAAATATGATTTTTTAATAAAAAAAAATTTAATGTTTTTTTTCAATACTCAACTAATCTACCTACATGATTTTTTTAATAAAAATAAAATATGTATTGTTTTTTCAACCAAAAAAATTAACAGATTATTTTTTAAAAAAAAGTTGTTTTTTTCATTTCCCCCGATTTACATTTTCCCATTCAAGTTTTTTTTTCAGTCCCTTGAAAAACGTAAAATAGGGGTTTTACTGTAGTTATATTTTTTGCTTTTCTTCTAGGTTTTGGAAGATATTGAAGAATTAGTGTGCAGTGAAGATTACCGCCATAGCCCCGCATTGCGTTTGAATGAATTGTCAGGTTTTCGTGCTCCACCCTTCATGCTGAGGAAAATCCAGGCGTATCTTTGTCGCCGCGGTGAAATGAGCGAAGACTACACATCCAGCACGCCGACACCCACCCCTCCTCCCGTTGATGTCCCTATCCTCAAATCACAAATCAAGCTAGAAGAACCGGAAGATTCCTCGGATGCTGTCAATGTTAAGATGGAACAAACAGACGACCAACCGAGAGATCATTACAAGAATCTAAACAATGAGGATATTGTGGATCAACAGTTTCCGTTCACATCGAACAACCAACTTGTGAAAATGGAGAATTGCGGGGATAGGTCCTTCAAGTACGACAATAATGGCAACAGTCAGCAGATTATTCAACCTTGCGGCAACTTCACCTCAATCGTCTCGGCAGGAGTATCGAACATGGACAATAACTACTGGAAATGCATCAGCGGAAATCAGGGCGATAATTCTGAAAAAGTAGAGCTGAATGCCGCAACCGAGTTCATTGATGCCGATATTGAGTTTCTCAGCAGTGACTTTTGCACTTACGTGGATTCAGAGGCTGATGTCAAGAAGAGTTTTGATAGAATATCTGATGGGGGTGGAGGAGGGGATCTCTTCATGTCGGGAGATACTTCTAATTTGCTTACCTCCTCACCTAATTCTTCCGGGGTTAGCACTCACACTGTAAGTAAATTATTACTATTATTATTCTATTTAAAATAACAGTATTTAAAAAAAAGTTCTGTTAGGTAATTATTATTAATTAGATGAAAAGACACTTTGTTTAAGTCCACTTTTATTTTTGTATAAATACGTCGATTAGTTTTGATTCGACGTATTTAAACAAAAAAAGTGTCTTTTCATTTGATTCATCATGTTAATTCACAATGTGTTTGCTTATGGTGAAAATCTAATTATTATTACATGTGACAGCTGTTTCGCCTTCCTAAGGCATTATCAAATTGTGGAGAAGCCACTTACAGACAATCTATTTATATTATTTGTAATAAAACTCAGAATGTTTTAATTTTTTTTACCAATGCTCTTATTAATTTCTCATTAAATTGACTTTTATTTTAATGGTTATATTACACTGGAACATTTCCCCACTTAAGGGTTATAATGTATTATTGTTTAAAATTTGGCTAAAGGTCATTAAGGTGGTTATCATTAATAATAATAATAGTTAATCATTGAAGAAAATAATATTAACATATAACCTAAATAAAAAATTAAATCGGAAAAAAACAACAGAAAATAAAAAGATTTCAGTCGCATCTATTTATTATTATTTATTTATTTAAAAATAGAGAATAATATTGACAAATCTTGAATTTGAGATATGATATCGATGAAGATGACATAAATTGAACTGGTCTCATTAGCTAAGTTTGTAAAGTGGTTGCCCCGGATAGGCAGAGGTCCTGGTTTCGAGTCCCAGATGCGACTGAAATATTTTTATTTTCTGTTGTTTTTTCCGATTTCATTTTTCATTAGCTTATGTTAATATTATTTTCTCCAATGATTAAATATTACAATGAGGTTTTTAAATCTCATTAAAAAAAATTAACAATTAAAAATTGAATAATAATAGTTAGTAAATTTTTAAAAACTTTAAATAAAAGTAGAGTTCTACACATTAAACTTGAACACATTAAATAAATTATTACATTTGTCACTATTCAATATTAAATATTTTATTTCTATTTGAAAAAAATAAATTGTTTTACTTGTTTAGGTCAACTACAACCAGACGTCCCAAGAGAATGCGGTCTCAAGAGCTGGTATAGTCACATCATTTGTTGGCAGCATCGCAGTTGGTCCGATGGCATCCAACATAGTTCACACCTATGTGTCTGCATCTATGCCCAATACTTTGGTCAAGTCTCCGTCTGTTACTGCTTCCCATATCACTTCCTCTCCCTCCTCCTTTCCCCATCCGAATAACCCTGTCACATTCACTCAAGCCCTCAATACGTTCTCTCAAAACTCTCCCATTTCTCACGCCCAGGTTATCTCTCAAATGTCCCCCTCTCATTCAAATGCCAACACTATCACTCTGCAGCCCAATATCATGCAGCCAACAACAAGAACTGTTTATAGGTAATTAATGGAATTATGTACAGTACATATTATTATGAATATTACATATTATTTATTAAAATATTCTCTTTTCTCCATATCATGTTTTCAAGCAATTAAATGTATTCACCTGAAGAACATGTATAAACTCACCTTCCCCTTTTCCGCTATTTGAATCATAATCATTTCAATAAACATATAGATACTATTTCAAAAAGTGCATCACAAATATTAGGATTAACTCTACGAATCACAAATTGTTTTAAAAGTGGAGAATTCACAAGAACATCATATAAATCGATTGTGCCAAGTATTTTGGAATACTCATCCACTATTTGGTTTCCTAATTACGTGATTCATAATTACAGAATCGAATCCATACAATGAAAATTAACCCGTGTGATTGGATATCGTGAAAGTTTATCTGATCAATTTGGAACCTATAATAATCGAATTTCGCACTATAAACTACAATCTCTTGTCAGTCAGATGTACACTTTCTGATATATTCCTTTTGTACAAAATTATACATGCATCAATTGATACTAGTGGTGGGCGAAGCGGCTCGGTTTAGTGAGTCGGATCACTAAATCAGCTCTCTGTAAAGACAATCCACATGAAAACTGGACGAAAAAGTATCTTGTAAGAGCGTCTTAAGGACGTCTTTAGGAGGGCCAAGGGAGCGAGGGAGAGGGCATGGTGCGGAGGGACGCGAACCATCGTTCAATCGAGCCAGATCACGGAACCGGTACACTACAAAGAGCTGATTTAGTGATCCGGCCCACTAAACCGAGCCGCTTCGCCCATCACTAACTGATACACCAAACATTTTATCATAAATCAACATTAATACACCAACAAGAAAATCAATAAGGAGGATAAAAGACATTTCTTCTATTAAAGCCTATCACAAATACCGGATATTTCTCTTCTTTACCACCAATATTAAGAAATTACAATACTATACACTTCTCTAATAATGAAATAGACATTTTTAATGACACAATTAATCAATTTAAGTTTTACCATTAATATCAAACTGATAATGTGATGATGCCCTTTATTAAGTATCAAAATAGTGTACCATCAGCACAGGCGACAATAAGGAGTTAGTTTATACATCTACTTTATAATATGTTTTCGACCTTTCACTTCTTTTTCATTCTTATTATCATTTTTGCGAGATAATATTTGTTGTTGTTTATTGTTCTTATTGATTATTATTGCTATGTAAACTTTCATGTATGTATGTTTTGGGCATATTGCCTGTTTTATGTACTAAAATAAAATAAAATAAAATAAAATAAAATAAAATAAATCGGTACATACCTGAACCCTAGCAAATGCCCGTAATTTATCATGAGCTAGTTAGTGAATAATGATTTGTCAATCTTATTTAGTCGACTTCTAATCTTTAATCTATTTTCAGCTTGGCAAGTACAACGAAGGCTATCACTCCAGGATCCACGATTATCGGTTTTGGCACCCGCCCCGCCATCGGTGGAAACATAATCAATGCAAGCAACTTCATAAACATTGCCACCAAGAATTTTTCTTCAGGGAACATCCTCCACAACGCCATTGTGTCTCGCAACATGATCAACCGTGGAATGAATATTACACGAAGCGAGCTATCTAAACCGACAATCATAAATACCAACACTCTGACCGTGGGTAAGTCTTCCACCAGTCTACCGTGCGTTTCCGGAATAACATATTCCTCTAAAAGCTCTCATTCTAAAATGGATGATGATGCCTCCATAACGACAACTAAAGCCATGATTGACAACACTTGTAATTCTTCGGCCATGCTGAAGAAAGTTCTTACTCTGGGTAGTGCGGGAGTCAATAAAACTTTCTTGACTCCGCCGACTCAGAAGATGAACACGGCCCGAGCTTCGGGAGCTAATTCGAGTAACCTGAGCGCTTCTCACGCCACCCTGACGGCTTTGCTTTCCAGCGGTACGTCGGATTCCGCACATTCCGATAAAAAGAATTCTTTCATCGTTCCAACGACGGAGAAATAGAGTATTTTCGATGTTTTTTTTTTTTTTACATAATATGTATTTTACTATCAGTATTTATTTTTTTAATATTATTTACACTCGTATAATATTATGTAATTTAAGCATTCCAAAACTCTCGATTTCAGTAATTAATAACGTATTATTTGTCATTGTTTTGTTGTGATGCACCTGTCTTTTACATATGTATGTAATTCACAGTTTGTTCAGGAAATGTGCATACAACATGTTACAAATATATACGCTATGAAAATGGTTCCAAATGTGATGATTTAATAAGTTACTATTTTGAGTGTATATACCACCTACGAATATTATTACAATTATGAGCAAGGGAGAGCTAATAATGCCCTACATTATTTTCTTCATCTTCATCGTTTGTAATTAACAATTTATTTGCAGTTATTGACAAACATAACACATTTACAATATCTGTAATTTTTATTGGTAACTACATACACATCTATGAATAATTACAGTTATGTATACATATATTTTAAACAACTTTTCATAGTTTTACTTGGTTGACGTTATAATTTATTGTCATCGGAATTGATAAACTTTTGCAAACTGCATAATGTTCAGCTTTTAAATAAACCCATGGTTTGTGCGAGTAGCCGTCCCCGGTAAATACCTGTTTTTTGCGCAAGTTAATCCATAACCTAAGCCAATAATTTGCCTGTTGCTATGGAAAATAGGATTTATGAATATTTTAATAATAAAAGTATATGTATAATAATTGAATAGACAAATAGCCAAGTATTATAGCTAATTGGCTAAGCAAGTTATATGCATAAAATCAATCAATTAAGTATAGCGATAACTAGGTGAAAATGGAGAATCACAAAACACCTAATATTTTATAGAAATTGGTAAAACTATTTTAATAAAATTTTATTACGAGACAATCGTAAACATTATAATGATTGCATAGAAACCAAATAATCCAGTATTTTGTACTTGCCTTTTATTGATTTTATGGCGTTTTCAAAAACACTTTCGTAAACACAGCAACTGTAATACATAATCATAAGGAATTAATGTTTTTTTTTCTAAAACCCTAGTGGTAAGAATTTGAACTTTATTGGCTAATAAGAATGCTTTTAATTGGCCATATCTCTGAACCAATCATGCATTTAGAATGTAAGTCCTGCTCCAACAATTCTATGAAATCCATCAGAATTGTTATAGCAAACACAACGAAGCAAATTTTTATGTCTGGGACTTTAGTTGCGCGCAAGCCACGGGTTAAAGAATGAAGCCGGGGCGGGGAATTAAATATTTATTAGGAATTGAATATATTTACATTTCACACTATCTGCTACTTGCTTCCTTTATTAACTATGTCAACATAACATTTAATAATCAAATAAAATTAATGAGAAATACTTTATGTACACCACTATTTAAAAACAATATTTTTTTTTTAACAGTTGTGAAGACGAAGTGTTTCTCATATTTTTTTTTAATAATGACAAAATAAAGTAATTTTATTTTTATTGAAGAAATTTATCATTCAACTTTATTGATCTGACTTTGAACAATTCAGTGCCTCAGTTCCAAAGTGTAACAACTAAAAATCATAGTTCTGAGATAATTAGGATAACAAGATTTTGGACAGGTTTAATCTTCCGCCTTAAATCTAATTTTTGTAGATTTTAATGGAATGCTAGGATTTCTAAAAAACTTTTTATATTTATGATAAATATTATAAACACTATTTTATTTTTTTCTTATTTTATCGAGTTTTCATACGTTTCCCCATTTTTTCGCGGTTGATACAGTTTGGATCTAAAATAATTTTGATATTTCTGATTTAGTCTATGATTGTGGTTTAGAATTGTTTTGTTATGGTAAATATAAAAAAAACTTAAATTCTAAAGAATAATAACCACTGTTATTCTAAAATACGGACAGATTACCTATTGTTACATCTTGGAACCGGTAGATATGGGTATTCTAAGCATTTCCTCATATTTAACTCAAAACTGAACATTTTTCATTAGTTACACTTTGTATAACTGAGTTATCGAATTATATTTTACCAAATTGTTTAAAAACTGTTATTTTTGTATGTTTCAAATGTTTAAAACTGATATTTAAGGGATTAGCTTTCTTGTCTCTGTTCACCAATTATCAAAGTACAAATCAATGTCTCGTGTAAGATTAAAGTAACTTAATAATTTTAAGCATAGTTATAGAGTACTAGTACAATTTTGTTTTTATACATGTTTCCTTGTTCGTATATGTTGGTTGTATCAACGGGAAAGAAATTTCGTGTTTGTCGGTATGTTGTTTTATTCTTCCCGTTGATATAGTTTGTGATGAATTATTAACTTATTGTGTTCACAGAATATTCATTCTGCTAAGGTTGTAGTCTATTGACCTATAGATACTAAGCACCTTTTTAGATATATTTAATGTGTGGCTTCGCTTTGTTGCTTGATATTTGGTATTATGCCATAGAAATAATTATCGTTGTTGACTAAGGTAAACTGGTTAATTTTTTTTTTAACCTAATTTGTTATTTTTGATGGTTTTTTTTGAGCCAGATGTTATTGACTATGATGTTATTTTTTTAACATTTACAATGATAAGTACAAAATTTGGGACATCAGTTATCCTTTTTGCTTTTACAAGCTAAGAAGTCAAATTTATTATATTTTAGTCATTTGAACGCAGCTTTAAAAAAATTCTTATGCTTTAACGCTTACTTTTTCTTATATAATAACACTATGGAGTTAATGTTATTTTACTTGAAATATTTAAGGAATTTTTATGTCTTATAGAGTGAAACTCTCTTCAGAAGTTTTCCAAGGGAGCGAAAAAAAACTTCATATGTGGGAAAATCTTACATGTGGGATAAATTGGGCCATTTTTCAAATTCAGTCTTCAAGGTACCGAAAAAACCAATCTTCTTAACACACTTTGAGCGGGCGGCCGCTACACCGTCACAGGTGCGTGCAGCGGGCAAAAACCAGCCAAAAATGCATTAAAAAATAATTTTACGAAAATCGCTCTATCTTCTAAACCATCGACTATTTTTTTATGAAATTTCGTATCCGCACGTACCATATACTGTTGTCTCGCATTCAGGAAATGATTATTGTAATAACATCCTCAGGATTATCTCATAAGAGTAATGGTCCAATGAATTTATAACACGTCATAAAAATATAATAGGTACTCCTATTCCCAGTACCATGAACAATCTATGAAATTTAACACGATAAAATTGCCGTTCTACTCACCCATCAAAGAATAATCAAATGTGGAAAGAAGGCGGATATGATACACTGAATAATTGACTCCGCAGAAATTAATTATTACACGCAATCTCTCATTGAGCTGCGCAAGAGTATGTGTGTACGTAAAAGAAACGATGGCTTATCTTATTTTTTTTTGTATATGTGTGTGTAGTCTGGAACGTCTTCAAGCGTTTAGATTAAATAGTCGCGTGAAATAATCGCTTAACTTTACCTTTCTCACCTTTAAAGTGGAGCCGGCGTAAAGGGTAAAAATACCCTTCCCGCTCAAAGTGTGTTAAGAATGAAAACTTCTTAAGCGTATATCACTGTATTAATAATAATATAAATACATACTCACCTATTTATTTACTTTTAATGCTGAGCTTATTGCTATTTACTTGTTATTTTTTTTTGCTATGTTATGGAAATATATTTTTCTTATTTTATAAGATTTATTTTGACTGCAGCCTGCTTTTGCATTGCCTATATTGCTTTAAACCTGTGATGTTATTTTTCTATTATGCAACTTTTAGCCAATATTTACTTTATTTTTAAAGATGCTTTATTATCATGTTACCCTTTGGCTTATTTTTTTTATTAAAATTTTATTATTAAGTGCTTCCGCTTATTAAATTTTTAAATCTTTATACGCTATCATTTGAAATTTCTTCAAATGGATGTTTTTGCTTTTACTATGCAATATTATTTATTACGTTTATCACAAAACATTTTATTAAATAAAACAAACACTTTGTATATTAAATAAAATATATTCGTGGTTTATAATAAAGTGTTTGTTTAATTTATTATGATGTCAAATTACAAAGTGATTGCTTCTTATGAAAATATAAAATATTTTATTTTGCGCTTGTTGTTTTTTCTTGTTGATATCCTTTGTATTATCACTTTATGTATCACAGAATGAAAATTAATGCAATTACCCATTTGATTTTAATATAAATATTTATTTATGAAATTGGGTGAATCCCACAAATGTGGATAATGATAATAATACATATATAGTACTACTGTTATATTACGTAATTAAGTTTACCTCATTGCGTGTCTGAATCTCAAATTGTTGTGTTTTTATTATCTAGATAAAATTAATGTTGCTCAATTATTATAACGTTTCTACAATATCTCGATTTTATTGCGTGAATGTTAGTTTCTGTGGAAAATCATCGTTAATTGATAGAGTTTTGGTATTTGGACTTTTAACCTTTTCTAGGAGTGTAATTTCTTCACTATCTTCGAATTATATAAACAAACAAAAAAATGACAAAAAAATTCCAACCATTCAAATTGTTGTTTCCATTTTATTTTTAATATTTATTTACGCCAATGAATTGAATGTTTCTGAAAATTTTAGTTATGTGTTAAAAGTTTGTTTGATTGATTTGTAGAAAAAAATCAATACAAATCCGTGTGTGCCGTCGAAGTCAACTTAAACTATCAATCATTGTTAATTTATTCGTAAATATAAACATTTGTGTCTCAATTTTTATTTATGATGTGGAAAAAATCAAGGGACTGGTTTAATCATAGTGAAGAAATACAATATTATGAATTTAATATATAACAGTTCATTGCTAATCAGAACCCTAATGAAACTTGAAATTATTCTGAAATTAAATGTCAAACTTTTACCTTTTACTAGACACTTCCTCAATTTTTATTACTTTTGCTTGCGTTGCCATGTAGTTTTTATGATTATTACATAGTTTTATTTTTATTTTCACTAGTTGAAGAATAAACAAACCAGTTCCAAAACAGTATCAGTGCCATTATTACCAAAGTAAAGTAAAAAGTAAATTAAATTTATTAATTTTACCGACATGTTTTAACCTCGTCATAAAAATTATTATACATACACGGATTTTTATTAATATGTATGCGGTATTTATTGAATTACACAAAATTCTCCAATCGAGGGTTGACAATCATCTCTGAGTTTAACAATGGAATCTCTTGTCGTATTATACCCCAAATCAGTTGTTTCAATTTATTAATCTATTGATTTATTATAATGATCTCATTGTTGTTTAGCCTTAATATCTATTGTGACCATTTTTCAAATAAAGGAGTACAGGCAGCTCAACAATTAACAAGTAACAGATGATATTACTTGGACCTCTTCATCTAGCAGAAATACTTTTCTTTTTGTTGTTTAAAGATTAGTGGTCTTTGCACTTACGCTTCGAAGCGAGCGTTCTGCACGTCTCTCCAAACCCTACGCAGAAAAGTCCCACAATGTTACCTTACTTTATCGGACTTTACTTTTCTGCGCGCTTCCTGGAGCGCTGCTCTAAACTATTTATTTATAATCTATAACAAATATTTCTGCAGCAATAATGGATTATTTCTGTGTATATGGATACTGCCAATCTAAGGCGGCTCCCTAATGGGCCGGTAAGGAATCAATGTAATCATAGTGCTGTAAGAATGCTTGATACCGAGAGTGCACCGTTCCATATATTTCTATTGGCACCCGTACACTGCGTGGGAGCGGTGTTGCATATTTCCAGTATACAGGCAAGTGGTATGTGGTTTTAGTAGCTTCTCGGTATTATCGCGTCACCGTCGAGAACACTTTTATTTATAACTTTTTTTTTATTAATAACTTTTCTTTTAGTTTAAAATGCTTTTAAAATATTCTTATTTATTTATTTAGAGCTGAAAATTTTGCAATAATGTCAATTTTTATGTGAGATTCGTAATTATTACGCGAATAACACAAGCTCTGAATTTTCCTATTTTTCACCCGATATTCTGGTATTTTAAAATAAGAAAGTAATATTGTATGTTCTAAATATTTCTTTGTCCGTTTTTGACAAGCTTGAATAGCCATAAAATGGTACGCAGCAACACAACTTCATGTCGAAAACGCGACATAGTGTCGTTCTTTTTTCTCTTTAAAAAAAAATCATTAATAAAAGATAACATTAAAAAAATACATATGGACCATTTTTGTTGCAAAATACCTAAAGGGGAACATAATACTACTTTTGTTGCAAAGTATTACCGTTTTTGTTGAAAAATAAAACAATTTTTCCAAAAATAAAGTGAATACCTCCAAAAATAATGAGATTTTCACCAAAATAATACAAATTTCACTGAATAATAACCACTTTCCCTAAAAAATGATACGAATTTTTCAGGTCCCTATTAATTCGGCACATTAATAATATCACAGAGCATTGTGAATAAATGTAAAATTCCACCTCGTCGTCACTTGACTCGCTCAACAATATTCTGAATATGGTACGGTAAAACAGAAAACTACAATACCGACTACAAAATTATACTGACATCTGTAGACCCGTGTGCGAGTCCACGCAGGAAAACATCACGCAACATTACCCGCATTTTTGCTGCACCTGGTTTATGTCGATTCCTTACCGGCCCTTAACACATCGTTTGCGGGGGTTTTTTAATTAATCCACGCCATAAAGCGGGCAATTTTGTAAGATTCGCGCGCCAAATTACGTTTCACGTAAAACAGCTATAACTACTGAACTATTGATCATATTTAAATAAAATTTTGAGTACTTTACCTTAAATGAAATATTCTATTATTATCTGGTCACAAATGTTTATATTTTTGGATAAAAAATTATAATATTCAAGGTTAAATATAAACATTGGAACACTTTTGTCGTATTGTTGATTTAGTCATTTTATGCACGGCCAACATAATATATATTTTGTAAAATACAAAACAATAAACACTAATATTGTTTCACCCTTTATGTAATGGTACAGCACAAAATTTACACATATACCGGGTTTCGCTACGCACTTTGTGGACCGCGCACACACGACATCGCCTTCGTAGATTCTTATTTTTGCCGTTGCCTTCAATCTTTTCCAACGTATGTTTTCTCCAAAAACTTCTTCATGTCTTGTATTGTAATGTCTTTCCATTTGAGAGATTTCTTGTATATTTTAAATTTGTGCATATTTTGATAATAATATCTGTTAGATTCTTGTACAAGGAGTGTAAAAAAATCCTCTCCTATGAATAAATTTGTTGCTTCCGTTAGACTATTCGGAGCATTATCGGTATTTATACCTGGGCGACCTAAAAACTCTTCCAGTACTGGTGTATTATCTGCCGATGACCATTCTTCTTCTTCATATTCATCTGAGTCTGAATCCGAACTGCTTTCAATTGTTCGACGGAAAAAAGTCTGAGGACGCGCTGTAACTTCATCATCATTAAATTCAAATTCATCATCTGTATGTTTCTCAACGTCACTATCACAAGAATAATTTGATAAATTATCAGCACACAATTCTCCGTCACTCTCATCACTAACGTAGTCCATTGTTATTAGGTATTTTTTTATAAAAAATATGTAACAAATAACTTCAAACACAACAGCGATCGATTACGAATATATCATACAATGATAGGTATTTTATACGAAATTATTAAAGCGGAATGTAGACAGAAACGAAAATGGAGAACGTCTTGAACGAAACAGTATCACTATAACACTGAAGAAATGTAAAGACAAAAACGAAATGTTTATCTTACAGCTTTCAAGTGAATGTTTTATGACCACAGTCGGCCAACCGACCCTAATTCCACGAAGTGCCGGGTTTAGGTACCCGGTACAGGTATTACACGCCTCAAAGGAGCTGGCGCCTAATTTTTAGTTCAGAGAGTAACCAAGAATCACACGTTTCTCGTAATATGTTGTAACTCTAAGTGTCAACGCGTTAAGGCGTCTCCCGCGCTCTATCACTAGTATACAAATACAAAAATCGCTTTTAAGCGTTTCCCGCTCTCTACCAACAGTATGGAAAAGACGCCTTTAAGCGTCTCCCGCAAACGATGTGTTAAGGTAGCCGCCTAAGTGGCTTAAATTTGAAGGATCTTACGAAAATATATTAAAATAATCTTTATCCTTACCCTTCCATTATCTTCTACATATTTTTTTTACATACGCATATTATGCATTTATTATCTATTATCTTGTTATCAGTGGCGTGCATTGTTCTAAGATAAAAGGTAGGCTGTGTATAGTTTTCAAGTTCACATATGAATTATTGTGCAATGAATATTTTAAAATTGTCATTTTATTACTACATTCCACTGATTGTTATGGCCAACTGAATAAATGAGGGTACAAGTTCCTAACCAAATTCATCGAAAAAATATGTATTGATTAGAAATTTCCCGCCTTTTTTTTTTCTTATGGTTCATTTTTCTCAGGGTAGGCACAGATTTTCAGCCTTATGGACTGCACGCCACTGCTTGTTATAATGTAATGTTACAATATTGTACCTCATTGTTATGTGTGTGATTGTACCTTGATTCCAACTATTATTGTATGTAAAGTGATAATAAATTCATTAAAAACACATTTTATTCCTTTTTATTTTGATTAGTTTCATGACTTCCATGGCAGAACTGTAAGATCACTGGCTCCGGGGCCCAGGGGTTACGTGTTCAAAACCCAGCCAAAAAATATACTTTTCACATACTCAATAATATATTTGTACTTCAATGGATATAGCAGGTGCTACGAGTTTAGCACTGGCAAGATATTAAATATTTTTAATGAGGTTGTCTTCTTTTTTTTTGTTTTGATGAAAATTTATTACAATTAAATAGTTACTAAAGATAGTAAAATTAGTTTTTCATTATATCCAAAAGTGACAAAGTGACCTCTCATGGTGAACTTGGGAAATAAA
Source organism: Halesus radiatus (assembly GCA_022606495.2). NCBI lineage: Eukaryota > Metazoa > Arthropoda > Insecta > Trichoptera > Limnephilidae > Halesus > Halesus radiatus. Next base: position 54,702 of record JAHDVE020003450.1, read on the forward strand.
ACGTATACTCGTTACGTCACGAGTCACAATTCACGATTCCAATAGCGGTACAGGATACTGTCGCGCCAGTCATTTTATGAACCATGATGTCACACGCTCATCGGCCGGCTGGCGAAGTTATCAACATTTTTCAAAAATTCTAAAAGTTCTGTCCTCCGCATACACTAATTAATATGATTCATTTGTGAATGACACGAAATTTCATCCTAGAAGATTTTTTTCAGTAATTAGATCTGAACCCTGATATTTTCCAAACCTCCTCTTCTCCCTTCTCCCCCAATATCTCCCACCTTCACTTACACCATACTTCTACTGTGTCTGAGCTGTAGCCTTAGGCCCGGTATTTCAGTTGCTCTTTAAGCTCGCTAAGAGAGATATTTACATACATTGAGTTGCTCTACGCTAGAAACCGTGACAAGATAAGTGATCCCATTACTGAAAATGACTGAAATACCGGGACTTAGGTCTCTAATGTACAGACGCAATGTAAGTATGCTGAGTTTGTTCTACAGGTATTTCAATGGAGCCCGCTTGAAGGAACTAACAGCTTTGATTCCTAGTGCACCGGTGGACGTACGCAAAACTCCACAGACACGAGCGGAACACCCGTTCACATTTGATGTTGACTTCATGGGAATGGGTCGGTTCTCTGACTCATTTTTCTGTAAGGCGGCATGTGGAAAGAGCTACCGGCATCTGTTTTTCCTTCTTCATATAATTCGGGCCCCTTCAAGACCCGCATTGATAAATTCCTTCCTATCGCCCCTACCTTGAACCGCCTCACAACGCTGCCCAGCCGGGTGGTGATATAGTTCCCCTGCCTTTCTACCGTACAGACAGGGGCTCTCTTGTGAGGTGTAACATTAAAAAAAAAATAGGTGCGTAATAATAGTAAAATATTTATGTAGTTATTCCTTCAAGACAGGCTAACAAAAACCATTAGACAAATAAAGAAAAAAAAATCGCATAAAAAAGGTAAACAAAGAATATTTTCAGGTTATTTTCTTGAATAGTTTTTGGGATATTATGCCGTGTTGCATAAAGGAAGAGAAAGCGCAACATGGCTTAATATCCAAAAAACTGTTAAAAAAAATCACAAATATGTATTTTTTAATAATGTACCAAAAGATCCAAATAAAATTTCTTATTTTTAAAGCTACATAATATAAAATCACAAATCGATGAATTTAAATTTGTTATCACATCTGTCCAGGATATTTTGAGGATCCGCATAATTTTCCACATTTCAAAAGATTATATTATTAATAATTGAATTAAAATATATATATTTTGTATTCACCACTTTATTCATAGATATCTGCATGCTTCGAAAGCGATGCTTTCTTCATCAGGAATATATGAATACTAAAAATAATAATGTCAAGAATAGACAAATGATAAAAATTAGAACACAATAATGTAAGAATAGACAAATTATAAAATTATTATAATATTATTATTATTATCTTCCATGTGAATGCTTTTCAATCTGGTGTCGGAAGACATCATACGTAAATTAAATATAACAGTCTGCATAAACTATAGTATATCCATATATGCCGATGACGTTGTAATGAATAAAAGAACATGATCCAGTGAAGTGCCACCTTAAAAGAAGAAGCTGAAAAATTTGGACTACAAATAAACACGTCAAAAACTAAGTACTCGTATATGATAAACACGTGTGAGCAGGAGACGACCCGGGATCTCAGTGTAGACCAGCAGATATATAAAAAGATTGAAAATTTATACACTGAACAAGACTATCGAGGAGCTGAAAATTTGTTTGCTTGCTGGAAGCAGATGCTACCATACTTGTGAGGGACTACTGGGGTCGAAAATACTAACCAAACTGTTCATTTATATAACGAAAATCAGATCAGTTGTTACCGACGGTTGAGTCATGGTGCCTGACGGAAAATGATGAGACCAAGTTAGTAGTCTTGAGTGAAAAATTTACAGAAAAAAATGGTTCTTACAGGATAAAGATGAATCATGAACTTGAAAACCTGATAGACCATGATACCATTGCAAGGTTCTGTAGGACCCAAACACTGTGATGGGCTGGTCATGTGGAAAGAATGCCGAATAATAGGACGTCAAAAGTCAGACTGGGGGTGTCCCGGTGGAAGCGAGCAGTGCCCAGACGCAGACCAAGGAAGAGGTGGCTAGACTGCGTGGAAGAGGATTGGGGCCGGACCGGAAGGGCGGAGGACTGGACGCGAGTGGCAAGGATGATGATGTTAAAGCTTGGTTTCGTATTCAGGTTTTCACGCATATATAGACTACATTGCAGAACATTTTTTGTCGGAACGTTCTCACGTCATTTCTATTTCACAACATTTTTTGCATTAATGTTTGCACTATACACATCAAAAATGAAATTATGTTATTTAGTTCACAGTTAATATCATAAATCTTACTCATTAGAACAACTACGTGCTTTTTTTACATTGTGGAAAGCTTATAACAATATTGTTTACTATATTTGTAAATAAAGTTATTGTTTTGATTTGTGAATGTGAACGTCACTTTTCATTGGTTTTTTCATTGACTATAAATATTAAGAAAAAAATTACCATAACCATGGCAATTTTTTATTTTATTTTATTCTTATATTCACGAATAAATTTTCTACAACCATTTAAAATGTGCCATATTTGATATGCCGCCAAAACGACACGCTTGTTTTTGTTCGTGAATATGGCGTTGTTGACTTCACGCAAAACCACCTCCACGGACGGTTCCGCATCACACCGACCAATTTTGGTGTCAGCGTTATGTACATCATTATGATGTTGTCGCCAGTTCTAGCTGTTTCGGAATGTGCGGTTTTAGGTCGTTTTCAAAATCTTCAAATTACCCATTTTTAGTGCGATTATCAGAACCAGAAATAAAAACTTTAAATCTAAATTTAAAAATCCTTTGTTAATCGAAACTGGTCGACAAATATATAAATATAGTAATGTGGTACAAAACCAAGATTTCTTTCATTCACAATGTAAAGTCACAAAGTGATTGCTTTCTTCCATAAAATACCCCCAATCCTCATAAAAAGATGTGCGCACAACCTCTATCTTTAATTTTTAACCGTTCCCTAACTGAATGGACTGTTCCTCTCACTTAGAAATCCGCATATGTATCTCCCATCTTCAAGAATGGTAAAAAAATTGATGTAAAAAATTACAGGCCAATCTCAAAACTTTGCATATTTAACAAAATTTTTGAAAAAATAATTTATGATCAAATGCATTCTGCTCTTAAGCCTAGCTTGAATACTAATCAATATGGTTTCGTTAGTGGTAAATCTACAACCTCAAATCTCTTAACTTTCGCAGAGTACCTCCAGGATAACCTGGATAAGAGAATACAAGTGGATACTATCTATACTGACTACGGCAAAGCGTTCGACAAGGTTGATCATACTACCTTATTAAAAAAGCTTTTAAAAATAGGTATTCACGGCAATCTTTTTCGCTGGCTCTCTTCTTATATCTCCAACCGTGGTTGCTGGATATAAATCCGACACTGTTACTGTTACATCTGGAGTCCCTCAAGGCAGCTTGTTGGGTTCCTTATTATTTAATATTTATATCTATGATGTTACTAATTGTTTTTTAAACTCACAAACCATCCTATATGCAGATGACATGAATTTTTTTAATCTATAAATTCAATCGAGGATTGTCAGAAGCTGCAGAATGATTTGCATCGTAATAATAAATTGAATTTCAATAAACATATCGACCATATAGTGACTAAAGCATCATCTATGTTTGATTTCGTCAACAGTTCATCGATCTTAGTACTTTCAAAACACTTTACTTCTCATATGTTCACAGTATTTTGGAATATGCATCTCAGGTATGGAACCCAGGCTATACAGTACATAAAAACAGAATTGAAAGCGTCCAAAGTAGATTTTTAAGGTACCCAAACTTCCGTTCTTTTAGATCTCATGTTAGCAATGAAGACTCCGCACAGTTTTTTTTTTAATTTACAGGCATTAACTTGCCGATGAAATATAGCGGATTCCGTAATGTTTTTTTAACAGTTTTTAATAGCCCTAATCTTCTCAAACGCCTATTATTTCATATCCCAACAGCCTTCATATATCCCTTTTTATATCCCACACTTTTTATATCCCTCATTGTAAAACCAATTCCAAACAAAACTCTTTTATCTACAGATCTACATACAGTAGACGCTCTATTAACCGGCGCCGCTTTAACCGGCCTTTTCTAGGAATGCCTAGCGACCAAAAACACGCAGACAAGTAGCAAACGTCTGGCGGCGCCGTGACTGTGAGTCTTGAAAAAGAAATGTTGAATGATGACGAGATAGTTCAGACTGTTATCAACGAAGCACTAGAGGAAGAGGAAGTCGACTGTGAGGAATACGAAGAAGACAACACGGTTAGCCACGACGAAAGAAAAGAGGCTCCACAGGTGGCGGCGATGTACATTCAGCAGCAGAAGGATTCTACTGCAGTAGATGTAATGTTCATAAAAAAATGGTGTGACTACGCTTTTAAAAAGTCGATTCAACACAAGAAGTAGCAGAAAATAACAGATTTTTTTAATCCATTGTAGGCATACTTTAAAAAAAAAAAATGGAGTGATGTGTGGCTTTTTCCTGTACATATTTTTTACAGTTTGTGAAATTTTAATTTTTAATGTGTGAGTTTCTAATATAGAATAAAATTTCTGTTTTCGTAGTGTTTTGAAAAAATCGAGTTTTTTCTTCCTTGCGAAAGTGTTTTTTTTAATATGTGTTTTTCACTATCTTCTCTTTAACCGGCTTTTTCGTTATCCGGTCCCTGGGTCGGTCCCGTCAAGGCCGGTTAAGAGAGCGTCTACTCTACTAATTTAATTTAAATTATTACCACATTGACATTTTTACTCAACTATACGTGATATTTAATTAAAATCCATAACACGACCACTCTCAAACTAGATAACTTAAACCACCTTTCAATCTACTCTAGTCCTCTTTACCTTTATCCCACTCCTATGTTCCCCTCCACCCTCCCCTCCACCGACTGACATAGTTTAAGCCAACTGATGTAAAACCGTATATTGTCACACTTTACTCATAGTATTTATCATCAGCAGCAGAAAATTTATAATTTCCATGACTTATTGTTTTTATTGTTATATACTCGTGTATGTAAATTATGGATTTGCTGTTAATTTTCCCAAAAAAAAAAATTTTTTTTTTGGTTTTAAATCTTCCACACATTTTTAACGGTACCGTAGTTTGTGAAAATACCCTACTCAACACATAGTTATTGTCATTCAAATTAATGCCTTGACGTGTTTCGTTGAGCAAAACTGACGATTTAACGATGTGAGGCGTATCAAAATTGTGCATTTATGTCAAATTTAACTAAGCGGTCGCTCAGATTGATCAACGAAACCGGCCGTGAGTTGGTTAAATGTATACCTACCTAGTTAATTAATACGATTTAATAAAACCCGTCAGTCATTCAAATTTCAATGATAAGAACGACGAGTGTGATAAATAATATAATAATAATAAAAACATTTACATGTCAATAAGTTAATTTTTATATCGTGGTCATACAATGAAAAGTGGCCAAGTCAAATTCGTTGTTTTTTGGCAGATCGAGATAGAGAATTTCTGCATTTCTCATAGTTTCTCAAGTTATAATATTTTTTAATTAAAGCGTATTTTTTTCATGTACATAAAAAAAATTCTGATTTTGACTTGGCCACTTTTCGTCGTATACTCATATTATATAATTTAGCAATAATTGACAAAAGTGGAGCTGGTTTTAAGCAGTGCCTCTAGAAATTAAATTAAGTCAAAGTTACATATCTTTCATAAAGTCTCTAAACTTAAATAAAATAAAATAAAAATATATTGTAATACTATAATAATCTTTCGACATATGTACAACTTTAACTTAACTTTTTTTTTTTAAATACCAAAATATTCTTTTCGGTGTAGGTAGGTACTTCTAACTCAAACATCGAGATTCATTAACGATAATAATAAAAATATAATATTTGGATGATTTGTATAGCACCGCTTTTGTGAAAAATCACCTCGAAGGCTCTGTACAAATGTTTTTTTCCAATGGTCTATCTTATCACTAACTACAGACAATCTATTATTACTACTTATAGCTAACAAATTGCATTCACCGGTTTATCGATCTGTAATACCAAACTATATGTACAATGTATTTGACCCATGAACATGATGCCGCGTTAAAATATATGTTATTAATTTTATATACATGCACATAATATTATACAGGACCATACTTGACCTGGCAGGCCACTTGAGATAAAAACTGTTTTTTAGATTCTGCACGCAGAGGACATAATATTGGAAAACACTTGTTATTGGAGATATTATTTAATTCTGGAATTTATTTTTATAATTATTTATGTTATTGCTCAATTTTAGGAAAGGAAAATCATATTTTATGATGGGTATTACACTACAGGGATTTGATTAGAATTTATCTTCTTAATTGTGATTCGTCCGTCGATAAGAAACGGATTGAAGTGTGAGTCTTCGAATAATGAAAATAAAATAAGACACGTCCAATTAGGATATATAGGAATTACATAATTGGAGAGAATTCGACATCGAAAAATAGGGAAATGCGAAAATTTGAGAGGCTGTACAGACGTAATCAGAAAGTTGGAAATCGGCAACTGTGATTATTAAACAAAAAGGTTACAAGGAAGAGGTCACTCAGAAAAAGTCTAATTTTTAGTCTGAAAAGATTGAGTGAGAAAAGGATCCTCGAAAACTTTGGCAAACACATAAAGACCTTGTCTGGAGAAAACAACATCAAGGTTGATTCCTCTCTCGAAGCGTATAGCCTTGCCAAATATTTTAGTAGTAAGGCAGAAAAAATTCGAGTCCTCAGTGGGGTAGGATCACCTTCTGTCGCTGCACCTAAACCGCTCTCTGGCTACTTCACTACTTTTGCAGCAGTAACGGAAGAAGATGTCACGTGAGCTCTGATGTCTTGTCCTAACAAGCAATGCGCTCAAGATTCCACACCTACCTGGCTATTAAAAAAAGGCTTCGGGATATAGCGCCTGTAATTACCGCAATTATCTAGAAGTCATTAGTAAATTCACTTGTACCGGGCACACTGAAAAAATCAATAATTACTCCGATCCTAAAAAAACAAAATCTTGATACTGACAATACGGATAGTTGAGGTTACCCACTACTTTCCCACCCGGTATAAGTAACTTATGGTTACTCCTTCAGGGTGCACGTCAAGGACTCTATTTTTTTGGTTCAACGAGGTTTAAATGATTCTAAACCCTCAAGTGTCCCTGCATAGCATTAGCTTAGAAGGAGGTTGATAAAATGCCACAGCCCAGAATGGTTAGTACATACGTACGGTCGACAAAAGTGGGTCTAGTAAGTATGGTGGCTCTGCTCTACTCGTCCGTAGTCCGTAGATGAACATGGTGAGACGCGGAGAAAAACTAACATAAAACAGTAAAAGGGAGAAACAAAATAGATTAATTAAGAGTACTTAGGACGAGCCGTTGCCAGGACACCAGGGCAGTCTCCCTAGTCAGATACTTTAACTCCGCTGGCCTGTTTGCCAAAAATCAACACACTTATTGATAGTTTCATTCGATGGAAACTGTTCTTTTGCGGATAATCATCGGAATGGAAGCAGGTAAGTTGGCTTTGATATTTGTTCTTGACGTGAGTGCGGCTCTTGACACGGTAGATCATAGTATTCTGTTAAATGTGCTTCATACCGAATTTGGCGTTCCAGGTGATGTTCTCCAATGGATGACATCTTACCTGTCTGGACGTGTAGCCTCAGTAACTTTCAATAAATGTACATCACCTGAAACTCCCACTTGAGTTCCCCGGGGGTCTGTCCTAGGTACCATCCTCTTAATTCTCCACACGAATCGTCTTGAACACCTCATTCACTTAGCTGACTTTGAATCACAAGGCTATGCAAACGATCGTATGATCTTTAAATTTTGTATTTAAAGAAGCTAAAAAACGGTTTCGAGTTGGATGTCTGTCAATAAACTCAAACTTAATCCGGCAAAGACAGAATTTATTTGGATAGCTTTCCCTGGGAGGCAAGGCCAATGGCTCCAGTCCAATACATATTCAGGATACAGATACAATCCTTTCTAAAGAAATAAAATTTCCAGGTTTCACTATAGACTTTCTCTTGAATCGCAAATTTCAAAAACTTAGTTTAATTTATTTCAAAGTTACGGTTTTTTTTCATCTTAGGCAGATAAAATCATCAGATGTCTTCCCTCTGATGGAGCAAAATCACTCATAAATTCCTTCCTTGTCTCACGTATGGACTATTGTAATAGTGCATATGCTGGCCTCCCTCAAAAACAATTCAACAGAATCCAGTCCGACTTCAATGCTGCGGCGAGGATGATATTTAATGAATCTAAATATTGTCATGTAACCCCACTTCTAAGGGATCGCTTTCGTTGGCTTCGATGCCCTGAAAGAATAGAACTCAAGATCTGCTTACTGACCTTCAAAGCATTGCAGGGAACGGAGCCAGCCTATATATCTGAACTATGTATCCGACAGGACTTAAGCGATAGCGACTCTGAGGTCAGCAGATCTAGATGCTACTAATCGTCTAATTGAACTTTCAAGGTCAAATCGAGCCGTCTACTCTGATCGCTCTTTTCGTGTAAATGGCCCGATCATTTGGAATAAACTTCCCCCAGATCTTACCAATATCAAGAAATTGACTCAACTTAAACGGGCTTTAAAAACAAAATTATTAAAAAAAATCCAACTCTCATAATATTTTAACTTATCTTCAATTTATTGTAAAAAGCCATTTTCTCAAGCCTCCGGTAGTTGTTTGATTTCGGTTTCCTACTTATTTATTTTTTATGTAAACTCAGTTATTGCTAAATATAACCCGACTCCTGCCTTTAAATGTTGCTATTTTTGCACCGTTATTGTGAATGTGTTCTTTTTGTATAGCTGTGTATATACTGTATAATATTTTGTAATTTTATCAGATGAATATGTACCTAAGGAGCACTGTGGGAGTAATATTAAGAAAAAGTAAGAGTGCATAATTAGAATATGCAAGAAGCCACTGAATGGAGTTAGTTAATCATTATTTTAAAGTTAATTATGATTGCAACAATAACATTTGGCTGTCAATAGTTGTTTTGTTCTGTTCTTCATTATATTGATCAAAAACCAAATATATTCTGTTCTCTGCTTAAAAAAAAGTGTTGGGTGTTGTTCCTTGAGGATTCTTCTCCCCCTGGTCATCCGGGAGCCACTTCTTTCAGCTGATTACCAGATATTTATACACTTTTTTACCTAGCTGTCACTTATTCAACTTTTTGTTCTTTTGTATTTGTAAAGAATGGAGGATATTTCTGAAAAGGTCCCTTCTGGACTCCCTAGGAAGCCTCCAGATCCACCTCCTGACCTCCCAGATGATAACAATTCAGAAATTTCAGACAGTGAATCTGTCATAGTAAATTCATACAAAAAAAGAAAGTTTAGTGCTTCTCCAAATATATCCGACACTCCTTCAACTTCACAGACCCCAGCCCCAGCATAACTTCCAGCATCTCCTCCAACTAATTTCTACCCTGTTCATTCCCGTGGCCCATATATTGTGTACGCCCAAAAAACCGAGCAAGGAAAAACTATTCATCCTCTTGAGTTTGGTAAATTTCTAACAAACACAAAAATTCTTTCCATCAAGCCTGGAGGTGTAAAAGCCGAGGGTCGTTTTCGAATCTCTGTTGAATTCTTCACAGGGTCAGCCGCCAATTCATTTATTAAAAATATTTACATTTCATCAAATTCCAAATTCAAGGCATACATTCCTACTTTTAATGTAACCCGTATGGGCTTGGTCAGAGGTATCTCGACCGATCTTTCCATCCCAGAAATTTTATCCGCCCTTACAACTCCTCAACATATCGGCAATCCCATTAAAGCCAGAAGACTAAATTACAAAGACTCTTCTGAGGGCACAATTACCTGGAAACCATCCCAATCTGTCGTGATCACCTTTGAAGGGCAGTCTCTTCCCTCGCATATATATTTATTTTTTAATTCATTACTGGTTGAAATTTACACTTATCCTACCACACAATGTTTTAATTGCTGCCGTTTTGGTCACACCAAAGCTGCATGCAGATCTCCGCCCCGATGTTTCAAATGTGGTGAAAGCCACACAGCTGACCAATGCCCTTCTTCAGCCCAACCCAAATGTTTCTACTGTTTAGGCTCTCATACAGCCATCAACTATTCTTGCCCAGAACAATCCCGCCAAAAAATATTAAATTATCGATGTCTTCTCAGAACTTATCTTTTCTGCAGGCATCTAAATTATTCCCTCCTGTTAAGAAATCATTTGCTGAGGCTTTATCCAGCAACCCTACAACCAACTCTCACCAATCCTCAACAACAATTTCTTCTCGCTCAACTAAATTCTCATACAAAAACCCCACCCCTAAACCGGCTCCTGGATATGATCAACAACAACACAATTCACTTCTTTTAAATCCCAATGGGTCATCACTTTCAACTGCCGTAAATGGTTGTGCAAACAATTCTAATCCTTCCTCAACGAACTCTCTCTTCCTTTCTGAAAAACTCTCCCAAGACAATTCTTCATTTATTCAAACCATTATTATGCTTTTAATTGACCTAATTTCTTCACAAACCAATCTACCGTCCAACGCTGCTTCTATTATTACCACATTAAAATCACTTTCAAAATGACTCCACAAGACGTTAGATACTTCAGTGGAATAGCAGAAGCGCCATCTCCAATAAGGATGACCTCACCCGCCTTCTGTATTTCCACTCAATATCGATTGCTGCCGTCTCTGAGACTTGGTTTAAGCCTGCTCAACTCTTCAAGGTGAGTGGCTTCCAATGTCTGCGGGACGACCGCATTGATGGGATGGGCGGTGCAGCCCTGCTCATCAAAAACTCCCTACCCTTCACCCCTCTTTCCATTAAACCCATAAATGCATCCTTCCAATTAGTGGCAGCTACTGTCTCTAATATTACATTTATATCTCTCTACATTCCCCCTTCTACCTCATTTGATCTTTCCTTATGGGTCCACATGCTTGGCAAAATATCTTCTCCTTTGGTTATTCTGGGTGACTTCAATGCACACTCCCCACTGTGGGGTTCTTCATCCACGGATTTCTCAGGAAACAAAATTATTGACCTTATGGACTCCTTAAACCTGTGTCTTCTAAATGACGGATCCCCAACAATGTTAAGTCACCCTGGACAGAGACCTAGTGCGGTGGACATATCTCTTTGTTCCCCATGTATCTCTCCACTAATTTCCTGGAGAACTACCTCAGACCCCTGCGGCAGTGACCACTATCCCATCATTCTGTATCTGGGTCAGCGGTTAGATACTCACCCCTTTAAAAGTAAATCAAAATATATTACAAAGAAAGCCAACTGGTCCCAATTCAGAGAATCTATTCAGGCTCTTACCCTCTCCCTTCCTACCCCTAATTCAGAAAATTGCACCTCCACTTATAAATCTTGGTCCGAATCCATTCTTAAATCCGCTGAAAAGGCTATTCCTAAATCATCTCCTGTAGGCACGAAGGCTCGCCCTCCCCCTTGGTGGGATGAGGAATGCCTTCAAGTGTTGAAAGAAAGGAAAGCGGCCAATAAGACATACTGCCAACAGATGACAATGGAAAATTACTTAACAGCCAAGAATGCCCAAGCTCTGGTTAAACGTACATTTCGTTTAAAAAAAAAACACCTGGCGTAACTTCTGTACTAACATATCCCCTGCCACTCCAGCGGGGGAGGTTTGGTCGATGATTCGCAGATTTAGATCTTCCTTTTCACTGCCGAAGCCATCTCACAATTCAGCAATTTGGATGTCTGACTTTCTTAGCAAAATAGCTCCCCCTTATGTCCCTAATCTTGATGAAGTACCTATTCCATCTTTCACCCCAAATTCGTCTTCATGGTTAGATGCTCCATTTTCCATAGAGGAGTTAAAGAGAGCTTCGGAAAACCTCAAAGACTGCTCCAGGCAGAGATGAAATTCTGAACATATTCATCAGTCACAATGATGACAATTCCCTTTCCTACTTTCTCTCTCTTATCAATTTATTTCTGGATTCTGGTATTATTCCCCCAGACTGGAAAATCCAAAATATCATTCCCATTTGTAAGAGTAACAAAGATCCTAGTCTAGGTTCAAGCTATAGACCGATCGCTCTCTCTTCTACTCTATGCAAAGTAGCTGAAAGGATGATTAAGAACAGATTAGACTGGTTCGTAGAAAAAAATCAAATCCTTTCACCTTCGCAGTTTGGATTTAGAAAAGGTAAAAGTACCCTTGATAACCTTTCTTCTCTTGTGACAGATGTTAAATTAGCACTTTCTAAAAACGAATATTGCATAGCAGTGTTTTTAGACATCTGCGGAGCATATGACAATGTTGTCATCCCCATTCTAAAAGAAAAATTATTGGCGATTGGCGTCCCACCCAAATTGGTCCAATTCATTATTAATTTGCTCTCCCTGAGAACTATTTTTGTAGACGGGCCTGGATCTTCTCCCCACGTTAGACACATATTCAAAGGACTCCCGCAAGGGTCTGTCCTAAGCCCGATCCTGTACAATATTTATACTTTCGATCTGGAAAAATCTATTCATTTCATGTGCGATATACTTCAATACGCTGATGACTTAACGTTCTACAAAATATCCCCCAATCTTTTAATCGCAGCGTCAGCAATCAACAACGCTCTTAGAAAACTCTTGGCGTGGTTAAATAGTAATGGCCTTGAACTTTCTCCTTCCAAAAGCAAAGTTGTCATCTTCACCCGTCGTCGAAAGCTCCCAGATATTCAGGTGAGATTTGGCGATGAAGTCATCCCTATCTCTAAGGAAGTTAAGTTCCTGGGAATGTTTTTGGATTCCAAGCTTACTTGGATCACCCATATAAATCATGTTATCACAAAATGTGAAAGCAATATCAATCCACTTAGATTTCTGTCCGGAGTGTGGTGGGTTCCCACCCAGCATCTTTAAAACTTCTTTACAATGCCCTCATCCGAAGTCATCTTGATTACGGATCTTGCCTGTTTGATTCAATATCTTCTTCAAATTCACATAAATTAGATAAGATCCAGTCAAAGTCTCTTCGTCTTATTCTAGGAGCCATGAAATCTTCCCCAATCAACTCAATGCAAGTAGAATGCTCCGAACCCCCCTTGCATATAAGAAGGAGATGCTTAGCAGAAAAATATATTTTCAAAACATGCTCGATAACATCCCATCCCTTGATTCCTAAACTTCAATCTTTAAAGTATGATGTTATTTCAAATCCATTTTGGAAAAAACATTCCCCCCCCCTTTTCTATGACTGCTATAACTCTTTCCTGGATATACCCACCAACATCTATCGTAACGAATCTCTTCCCTTATACTCGTGTTCCTATGAAAGCCTTACCTTCTATCCCAAGGTTCACCAGTTTATAGGAATAAGCAAAAAAAATATAAACAATTCAGCTCAATCAAATAATGTAGAATTTAACAAAATTATTGAAAACAATTGGCCAAATTATATAAAATTATTCACAGATGGTTCCAAACTCAGTCAGGATTCCCATTGCGGGGCCAGTGTGTATGTTCCACACAGGAAGATGAGTCTCCCACACAAACTTCCCAAAGAATGCTCCATTTTCTCTGCTGAATGCATAGCTATCATAGAAGCACTGCATCTTGTCAAATCGCACAATATTAGAAACGCCCTCATTCTTTCAGATTCGCTTAGCTCACTACAAAAAATATGTTCATCCCCACTCAATTCTAATAGCGATTCCCTAATCTGCTCTATCAGAGACCTCCTGTATTCCATTTCACTATCAAATACGTCAGTGGTCCTGGCTTGGATTCCAGGACACCTAGGTATTACTGGAAACGAAATAGCGGATTCCATTGCTAAGGAAGCCACTGTTCACGGTCCGTTAAATGGTATTCCTGTTCCAGTTAGAGATTATTTCCCTATTCTAAAAAGTAAATACAAACTCCAATGGTCCTCTGAATGGAAAATAGCTTCTTTAACAAAAGGTCATCAGTACTCATTAATACAACCGGTTATTCCTGTCAAGCCCTGGTTTCATAAATACACTTGCATGCCAAAAATATATATTTCCTCCATAACTCGAATGAGACTAGGTCACACTTCTTGTCTTAGTCATCTCGCCAGATTCCATATAGTCAGCTCGCCTTACTGTGATTGTGGGTCAGAGGACACTCTGGACCATAATTTCTTTGAATGTCCTATCAATGACCAATTTCCAAATTTTATGCATGAATTGGTAAAACTTAAAATTGATCTCCTACCAGTATTCCCTGCCTTCTAAGTCTCAACTCCCCCCAAATTAACAATTTATTAGCAAAATACATTTATAAAAATGGCATTAAAATTTAAGTCATTGGGGATTAAAAACACATAAATTTACACTGTTTAACTTATCTAACTTATCTACTTATCTGCTTCAATTTTATTTGCCCAAATATTATATCTTGTTTAAAAGTAACTAATTTTAAGAACAATCTGTACAATTAAAATCTAACTGATTATACATGGCCGAGATCGCCCTTAATGGGTGAAAGCCAATAACAACAACAAAAAAAAAAAAAGTTAATTATAGTAAAGCGCGAAGTGAAATAACACGAAACTGCGCTATATAAATGCTATGTTATTATAATTATTATTACATGAGCGGTAATCGCAGGTATATTGAACTTAAGGATAAGGAAGTCTGATAGGGAAATTCTGTTGGCCTTGTTATGTATCTTAGTTCCGGGGAGTTTATTCCAAGCATTAGGCCCTGATACTCCGAAAACGCGATCTCCAAAGTTAGTATTTGAAAGTACCACTAACTTCTGAACACCGTTTTTCAAACTAAAATGTATCTGAATCATTGATCGTTTTTAAACATACTTTAATTTTCCTATGAGCCATCTTTGTGTTGACAATTAAAACTCTTTAAATGATCGCAACGCTCTCAATTTTTGTCTACTTTTAAATGTCAGACTGTGTCATCAAAATATAATAATAATAATTATTAATTTTATGATTTTTGATTTTCTGTTCAGTGTATTTTGGAAATTTTAGTATTTAAATCACTGAGGTTAGAATTATTAGATACTGCCATCCACGTTCGTATCGCACGATTTTAATTATGTTTTACTTAAATTGGCGGCACGCCTAGCTCGCCCCCCCCCCCCTATTTTGGTTTCTTCCCTTGCATATTAAGGCATTTCTATGCGTATTATTTGCTCTGCGATTTAAATCTGTTCGCGGTTATAGCATTATTAAGAGGAACGGCTGTGCTACCCGTTTCACAAATAACTTAATTTTGGATTTGAGGCCAAAATACCCATCCAAACACAATGACATATTTTTTAATTAAAGCTTTAGTAAATATCTAGTATGGATGAGAAGTATTTTTTTTTTGTTTTAAATTATGGGCTATGAAAAAAAATCATAATTTTAGATGCAATTTAGAAAATTATTTGCGGGTTTACGCATTAATTTTTGTTTTATCATATTTGCTATTTAAATATGATTAATTAAATAAAAATATAAAAACAATTAAATAGAAAAGTTTTTTCCCGTTCAATATTTTAAATTATGTATGGAAAAATTGTGTTCTAACGTAAATTAGTTGTTTTGATTTAATTTAAAGTCCACCATAATGTTTATTTTAATATTTTTAACTATTTATTTTTTTTATGTTGTATTATATTTTGAAAGCGGATGGCGTAAAACTTTATTTAAATCACCGTTAGTCCCCAAATAATTGTTAAAGGTGCCTCTAAAATCGCGAAAAATCAATTCCTTTAATGGCCTATATTTCATAATGTAAAACAAAAATAAATAAATTACTTCTAATCCGTATTAGATATTTACTAAACTTTCTAATGAAAATAAAAATGAATAAGAATGAATATCATCAGGTTGAGGTGAGTATTTTGGCCTAAAATCCAAATTTAAGTTTTGTATGAAACAGGCCGCGCAGCCGTTCCTCTTAATGAAAGCTATGCCCCGCGCCGCAGGCAATAAGACACCTATTCGTATGTGGAAGTGAAGATTATTAACTACATATTTCGATTTACTTTTAAAAACCTTGGAATCCAACATTTCGTTTCTTCGGTACGAAGAACAATTTTACCAGAAGAAAAAAACGGCACCAAAATCGGTATTGTCTCGTGTCTGATGGATTCAGAATGAAATACATTTTAATATACCCAATTTGCAGCCTGTAAAATTGCAGGGAAAAAATGGAGAGCGCTGACAATAGGAATTTGTACCCGCTAAGCAAGTAGCTTGTCAGCAGGAGTTTATTTCAACAATATTATATAATACAACAATAAATAACAATCATCATGTAAATAGTAGCGCAATAATAGAACAATACTTAATATGCATGTTATGATCAATGTACACAAGGTGAAAAAATATTTAAAAAAAACGAAAACAGCATAACAGTTTTGTTATAGTGATAACAGACTTAATTGTTTTCTTACCAACATGCGAATATTGATGATTTATTCCTAATCCGCATTAAATTTAAGATTAACATATTTTCGCAATTCAAAAAATTCTCCTACTCCGTATTGAAATATTGAAATTAATAAATTTAAATATTTTCAGGGTGTTTTCGTCGAGTGGTTTAGTTCCGTGCTCCAGTGTTTTCAGTATCATCTATCGCATACGTTCTCATCCTTATTTTGCCCACCGCCCACTTTGAGAATTTTTTTTTCTAGAGTCCTCCCCTAACTTTTTTTACTTACCATCTGTCGCGAATCTGAAACAGATATTGCCACGATTATATTTAAACGTGCAATATTATGTAATTAAACGTGCAATATTATGTAATTAAACGTGCAATATTATGTAGTCGTAAGATAGGATATGACTCCTATCCTATTTGTGAGTTTAAAAATAATGTTTCAATGAGAACAATTAAAACGCATACTTAATTGTATTGAGAAGTATTTTTAAGAACATTAAAAAAAAAAAATTATAACTTACTAGCTGATGTGTACCCGGCCTTGCTCGGGATTTAAAAAAAAAGTTATGAAGTTTAGTATTCTTGCTCGTCATTAGGTTGCCATAAATGATTTCACAGCGAAAGAAACATTCATTTGAATATTTTATTTCATTCCAAGCGTTTATTTTTTCAAAATTTATCTAAATCATAGAAGGTACACCTACTCGTGTTTTCCATTTTGAAAATATTCTACCCAAAAAACCCTTCTTATTTTGAATATGCAATCTGTGGCTAACCAGAGTGTTATATATATGGGCTAACCTAAATAATGGCGGGTTCAATGTTTTTCATACTAATTTAAAAACGTTATAGCAACAGTTTTACATATTGGATTTCATTCAAACTACTTTCTAAACCTTCCCGGCACTAATAAAAACAAACTGTGCTATTTTCAGTAAAAGCATCTCAATCACAACATACATGATCAACACCTCCTTGAGATACATGAAAGCTGGGCCATAACGAACTGAGTATTGAACACGTTAAACAAGCTGGAGGACCAATTTTACAGCTGCTGGCGAGGTTATTTACTGATATTTTGAAGAATGGACTTACCAAATAATATGGCAAGAACCATAATAACACACATTCTGAAATCTAAATCGTCGGGCTCAAGGACAGCTATAGACCGATCTCAATTGCTACTGCCATTCCAAGATTATTCGAACGTTTACTACTAGATCGGTTCGGACTAATTTACAACCAAATGGGTTTCAAAAAGCAGGCCTCTACCGATGCAGTCATATTTACAGTGAAAATAACACTAGAATACTATAGAAATAAGTAATCCACATCATATGTATGTTTCCTTGACCCGATTAAGGCCTTCGACAGGGTTTCTCACCCATTGTTATGGGCTAAACTCAGGGATAGAGGCATATCATCGGAGGTCATACGCATCCTTGACTTGTGGCATAGACAGCAGGAAAACCTATTAAGGTGGAAAGATGGTCTTTCCGAACCTTTCCTCCTAAAGAGCGGCGTCAGATAGGGTGGATGTATGTCCCCGATATTGTTCAACCTTTACATGGACGAACTAACCGAAATAATAAAAAAAATCAAAGGGTAGGCTGCCACATCGGAGGACAGTATCTGAACAACATCAGTTATGTGGACGGCATGGTACTGATGGCACCGTCTATATGTCCTGAAGATCTGCGAAGAGTTTGCTCAAGAAACAAATATGTCTTATAACCCCAATAAAACGGCTCTGTTGGTCATAAGATAGTATTCCTGCAGCTACCCTGAACGGTGTGATCCTGAAGGTGACTGAAGGAACTAAATACATAGGACACATAATCACCAGTACTCTGATGGATGATGATGATATTGATAAGTAAAGACGAGTTATCAGCATAAAATCGAACATGCTAAGTGGAAGATTTCGCCTTTGTAGTACCGCTGTGAAAAGGACTCTCTTCCTCGCCTTCTGAGCAACTTTGTACACCTGCGAACTCTGGGCAAATTATAAAAAATAGTAATATGGAAAGACTTCGTGTACAGTACAATAACGCCTTCTGCATAATGTTTGGCCTCCCCAGATACTGCAGCGCTTCCAGTATGTTCACAGAGGGGTGAGTTTTCGGATTTGCAGCTTTTATAAGATCCTGGGTGGTTGGAATGAGGGAAAGAATAAACAGCTCTGGGAATATCCTTATCATGGAGGCCCGCCTCACTCCAACCTCCAGCATCGATGCATACTGGAGAAAGATATTGGCCCCTACACAATTTAAATGCCGCAGCACCTCAAAGGCTTTATTTTCATGTACTTAATTTAAAAATTATTTAAAAAAATATATATATATATTTGTTTCATGTGTGGTGTAGCATCTTATATTTACTACTATCTTATTATTATTTTATTTTTTAAACTTTTGTACATATTTTCTATATTTTTTATAACTCTTGCATGTATATTTTGTATGGAATGTGTGGGACTGTACTAACCTCCCCACATACCGGAATAAACATTTATTATTATTAATTAACTTTTGATGACTACACCACTTTTAAAAAGTGTGCCGATTTATACGTGTGTTGATTTAAGAGGAACGGCTGGGAGCCCTATTTCATACAATACTTAATTTTGGATTTGTGGCCAAAATACCCGCCCAAACCGAATGATCTTTTTTGAATGAAAGGTATTTTTTTTACTTTAACTCCACACAGGAGACGCTGAAGGAAATAATTTCCCTCAAGGCCTATATCATCTTTGGGGATGCTGTGTGGAGGGTCTTTTAGAGGATAGGAAGGAGTGAACTTGGGTTTAATTAAAATGTTTAGTACGGATTAGAAAATATAGGCCTTTGAGGAAATCAATTTTTCATGATTTTAGGGTAACTTTGAAAATTATTGGTAGGTTTACGGTATTTTTTTTAAATTGTCATATTTGTAAATATAATAACATAAAATAAAGCAAAAAAAGCATCTTAAAAAAATACACGTTTTTTCTGGTCGATATATTAAATTATGTAGGGCAAATTGTGTTCCAATGTAAATTGGTCGTTTTAAATTTAAATTTAACTCCACCATAATGCTTATTTGAACACTTTTTTTATATTTTATTATAATCGTATATATATTATTTTTCACAGTAGACGGGGTAAACCCTATTTTTTTTTAAATCACCGCTAGCCAACGAAGAATTGCTCTGAAATCGCGCAAATTCGAATTCATTAATTTGTAAATACAAAAAAGAATAATTTAATAGTACGTTTTAGAATACGTACTAGATATTATATTTGATGATAAAAGATCATTCGGTTTAGGGAAGTATTTTGGTATCAAACTTTTGTATGAAACAGGCCGCGCAGTCGTTCCTCTTAAGTTTGATTCACATCTCCCAGCACCGCGCAGTGCAGACACGTTAAGTGGCAGGCACGGCAAAATAGTTGATTACATTATCTATGAATATATTCACGAACGGTGTAATGTGAATACTTTCTCATGTGCCGTGCTTGCCATTGTACGTGTCTGCACTGCGCGGTACCGGTAGATGTGAATAGATCCAGTCACCCGACACGGGAACTCCTCCCAGCGCGGCATAAATACCAAAAAAACCATTGTAATATTATTTGTTGTCAAGATAAACATAGGGAAAAAAATATTTTCTTATTGCAGTGCTAAAGAGCCGGCTATCCAAATAGAAGTCTTAAAAGATTGTCGCAAAAACTTGTTACCTTTTTTGCAAGAACGCCGCGAGTTGAAACAGATCTCAACACCCAGTGCGAGCGCGCTGTGAGTTTTGCGGGTCGGTAGGCGCCGCGGGTGGTTTGACACAACGGAATGCCTCGGCGGCGTTGGGCGCGCGAAGCTAAACAAACACTGGTGGTGACTTAACAATTTTAATCTAGATTTTAACTCCCCAATTAACAAAAATAGATTAAAAGGTTATTCGAGTTTTAATAAAAAAAACATTGTAAAAAGAAAAGTGCTGCTAATTCATGATAATCTCCTAAAATACTTTTTTTTTATATACAATCAAAGATTTAGCAAAGAAATTCGTCTCAATTTAAGTCTTTTTCATGTCCATCATTTCCGCTACCCCCCCTCAACCTCACATATTTCCTCAAAATGAGAATGCCACTGTCTCACTGGCTTCGGGTAGTAGGGACTCTCGTGCGATATTCACTTAAAAAAAGCTATGGTTTTAATACAACCTTATTAATTTAAAAATATTAAATATTGGGGAAATAAACCTTAGAGTAATTGATAAAATGCACTATATTTACTCTATTTTTAAGCACTTAATTTTTCTACTGCCTTTTTATTTTATTTAACTGTATATTACAAATTACTACTCAACTTCGCCCGAGAAATTAAATTCTTTTTTTTTTGTTCATCTCATTGACAAAATATTATGGTACAAACTATACAAATACATAGCCCCAATTTGTGTTATTTTTTTGTTCAGAAATTTGGTAATATTAATACATAATTGTTGTCATGTTTAAAGAAATGGGAAGGGAGAGGAGATGGGGTAGAGTAGTGGTGCACAACCTTTTAAGCCATCCACTTTCTGTTTTCAATGTGATCGCGGGCCGCAGGAGGTAGGGTACCTAGTAATAATAGTAATAATATTTGGATGATTTGTAGCGCCGTTTTTTGTGAAAAATCAACCAAATGTTATTATTTCCAATTCTCTATCTAATCACTAACAATCTATTATTACTACTTATGGCTAATAAATTGCATTCACCAGTTCATCGACCTGCAATACCAAACTGTATGTAAAATGCATTTGACGATGCCGCGTTAAAATATACAGGACCATCCTTACCCTACCTACTGCTTGACATGGTTAACTTTGCAGTCGGTAGCGTCGCTAGTGTTCATTATTTTTTTGTGAATACCGTACAACCTGTATGGGGCCAGTAGGTATATATGCATATTATATATATATATATATATATATAAATCAATTTAAGTTTGTAACTTTGTTTGTGTGTCCTCGATTTTATCGAAAATTACTGGACCGGTTTCGCTGAAAATAGCACAGTTTGTTCTTTTTAGTGCCGGCAATGGCGGCTCGTGACTTTAGAGTGTGCTAGAGTGCTAAGATTGAAAAATACGACGTTATTGATGTTGTTGAAGCTAAAAATGATTTTATTTTTTTTCAAAATTGAAATTATTAAAAAAAAACATTTTCAGCTTCAACAACATCAATAACGTCGTATTTTTCAATCTTAGCACTCTAGCACACTCAAAAGTCACGAGCCGCCATTGAGTGCCGGGAAGGTTTAGAGAGTATTAGAATGAAATCCAATATGTAAAACGGTTGCTATAACGTTTTAAAATTAGTATGAAAAACATTGAACCCGCCATGTTTGAATTAGGTTAGCCCATGTACCACTCTGGTTAGCCACAGATTGCATATTAAAAAAAAGAAGGTTTTTTCGGTAGAATATTTTCAAAATGGAAAACACGAGTAGGTACCTACTTAAGAACTTTATGATTTAGATATATTTTGAAAAGAATAAACGTTTGGAATGAAATAAAATATTCAAATGATTGTTTCTTTATTTGGAGATACTTACTTTTCTATCAAATCAATTATTGTACAGAGCAAGGCCGGGTACACATTAGTTAGCTAGTCTATTATAAACCTGAAATATCGCTTTTCACAATAACTTTAGATGCCGTATCAAAAATTACTTACCGTAATATAATTTGGCGGAGTTATGTTTTTGAATTTAGTTAACGGTCACCATTCAAAAATTTCAATCTCCAAGGTCAGATCAATAAATGCTTTGTAATAATCTGAAGTTTCACTGAAAATTTTTAAAAATGCTTGTAATTTTGGGCGAATGATTCAAAATATTAAGGGAAGTTAAGTTTGTTGCGATACTCTTTCGATTGTTTGTAAAACAGAAAGGAAACAGTTAAATATTTGCTACATTGCTAGAAATATCAAAACTCACTTCCGTTACTTCTATGTCTTTAAAGACAACATTTGGTCGTGTACCCCCTATAAAACGGAATCTATTCAAACTGGATTACAGGGCGAATAAAGAAAGCGTCGAAGCCGATTTTTTTCCAAGCACACGGTAGAACTGATAGAATAATGCTGTTATTATAATTATTTAACTTGTGCATACTACATCATAAAATATTTCAATTTTATGTGTGAAAAACAAATATTACATATTTTATTAGGATTTAAACTTGTGACCACTGTGTTCAGAGCCAAAAATCTTGCTTCTCTGCCATGTAGGTAGTAGGGGTCTGTTAATTTATTTATATACTCGTAAATTCGTCTCTGAAAGAATCAAAGAGCAGTGGCGTGCAGCCCATAAAGGCTGACAAGTTATGCCTACCTTTCTTTTTTTAGCTTTCCTAAAAAAATCATGATTGTTCTACCGTAATAAATTTTTTCTACTTAGCAAATTTCCAGTATTTATTTGTAATTTTCCTCAAGTGCCTTATCCTTCATGCTTTATGATGTGATGAATAATGATGACCAACACCTAAAAAGCTACAGCCTACCCTTGGCAAGGGGAGCAATGCACGCCACTGTCAAAGATGCATTCATATTAATCTACACTAACTTACAAAATGGATATCATACTTTAGTTTTTTATACTTTAAACTTTTACTCTTTTTACTTTCAAATTTTACATCTCATATGTAATTCATTCTTTCCCTACAGTAAATTTATAAAAGGCATATCATACTTTAAACTTTTATACTTTAAACTTCTGTACTTTATACTTAAACTTTTACATCTCATACGTAATTCATTAATACTCTACTTTAAATTAAAAAATGCATATCATACATTACACTGTTATACTTTATACTTTGAACTTTTATATCACATATGTAATTCATTATTACTCTATACAGTACATTAAATTTAAAAAATAAATGCAACATACTTAAAAAAAAAAACACAATTATTATTTTTTTTTCTTCTTAAATGTACTTTATGGATTCTTTTATATTCTCTCATGTATATGTATATTAATATGAACTAAACTTATCAATTTGACTGTCCTAAAACGGGATTTGTTCCTAGTTGGACAGTCAAAGCCTTCTTAAATATTTCTGTAAAATAATGTGTGTTTCAAATAAATATTATTATTATTATTATATAAAAAATCGTTATTTTGCTTGGGGTAATAATAATAATACGAGGGAATAATAGAATTATTTTTCGAAAATTGTATAAGATTAATATAATCTATATAAATAATGAATATTCATACGAGGGGATTTAATATCCGTTAAAAGCTACGGCAAGTAGCTTTTCGGCAGGAGCTTGGTACAGTATTGGGTACCTGTATAATACGACAATAAATAAAATAGTTTACAGGAACACATTTTCTCACCAAGGGATTATGTTTACTTATTTTTTGTCCGTTTTTTCATTTTTTTATGTAATTTTTCACAAGAGTCCCAACTGCTCACAACCGTCTGGAGCCAGTGAAACCATGGCATCTCCAATTGGGGTATGTTGTGAGGCTGAAGGTATTGAGAAGGGGAAGGGGATGGGGAAGAAAGAAGGCGAGGGAAGTATCTGGCTATTCAGATATGGTCACCAAACACGGCTAAAGCCACTTCAAGCCACGTTTCGATTCTGAATGGTGGTCATTCACCAGGGCGATACTGACATTATCTGCCACTCTGGAACGTGTCGCAAATATAATACATGTTATTTTTATTTATTAAATTGTTAAATAACAGAATTTAATCAAATAAACTCTACTTGCGCACTCTGGAAATTGAGCGCGCGACCTCCGGATTCATAGCCAAGGGTCGTAACAACCTAACAACGAAGACCGTCAAAGTTTTCAGACACATTATCATATTATTAAGATTTTTCAATATTGTTTTAATATATTGAAACTATCCTCTTTATTACAGTAGTGATATTTTGTATTACCACCTTCTTAAGAGGCACGCTGGACGGCCTGTTTCATACAAAACTTAATTTTGGATTTGAGGGCAAAATACTCAACTAAATCTAATGATCTTTTACTTTATCAAAAAGTATGGTAAATATCTGGTACGGATTAGAAGTAATTTATTTATTTTTGTTTTACATTATGAAATATAGACCATTAAAGGAATTGATTTCTCGCAATTTTAGAGACACCTTTGGGGGCTAACGGTGATTTAAAAAAAAGTTTTACCCGGTCTGCTTTGAAAATGTAATGAAATATAAAATATAAATATATATATATATTTTAAATATATTAAAATAAGCATTATGGTGGACTTTAAATGAATTAAAAACGACAAATTTACGTTGGAACACAAATTTGTCGTACATAATTTAAAATATCGACCCGAAAACCCCTTTTTTATGTTTTGTTTTTGTATTTTTATTTACGTAATCATATTTACATAGCAAATATGATTGTTTAAAAACAAATTACGATAAACTTGCAAATACTTTTCTAAGTTGCCTCTAATATTATGAAAATTGATTTTTTTTTTCATGGCATATAAATCATAATTTAAAACAAAAAATAATAAAATACTTCTAATCCTTACTAGATAAATACTAAACCTTTAATTAAAAAAATATATATATCATTCAGTTTGGATGTGTATTTCGGCATCAAACCCAAAATTTAATTTTGTATGAAACAGGCCGCGCAGCCCTTCCTCTTAAGATCTTACATTGGTAAACCAAAATAGTGTAAAGCCTTTTACGGTGCATATAAAATAGAATATTTCTTTGGTGATCAGTAGAGCCTAAGGCCAATTTTTATAACGGTTAATTTACGTATGTAAAAAAAAAACAATTTAAGTTTTTGGCGAACCGATTTAAACAACTGTCTAATTGTAAAGAGCCGACCCAAAAGCCCTAAACTGGAAATCATTTAAATTTAATTACATTATTTGATTTGCACTATTCTTAATTAATCCGTACTGAAAAATACTACTCCAACTTCTATACGTCTAGTTATTTTTAGACTGAAGCCCTTAATGCGAAGTACGTAAAGTTTTATCGTGTTTCCCGTTTTAAAATATCTCCGCTTAAAGGCTTTAAAAATGGAACAATTGTGACTAAAATAACCGGCACCTACCCCAATACATTCACGTGTATGCCAGCGCGTGATCTCACCCTCTTTCCAACCATCCCCTCGGTGAATGTAGGCAAGTACGTTAAGTACCTACCCCCGGCGCATTATCTGGTTATGTTTGAACTGTGAACCTATCAGTGTTTGGGGAGGGGAGAGACAAAAAGTGGGGCAGCTCCACTTGATTTCCATAAATAGGTCGGGTCCGATGGCCTAGAGGTGAAGCGATTGCTGGCGCATTACTGATCGGGGCCACAGCTGATAGCCCTCTCCTTTCTGGCCGGAAGACTAGAATTGCGAAAATACTTCCGTGATTGCTTTTTGATTTAAATGGCGCAGATCTTTGTTCGTAATAACGAATTTTTTAAATAATGACTTTTTCATGTTTTTTTTAACGCTTTTACTGTTTTTTGTGATAGAGACCTTAGGAAACTCATTTAAATTTTCAAAAATGTTTTTAAGGACGACTCGGGAACAAAACGTGGCACTTGTGCTTATTAAAACAACACGTTATGCTAAAATTATTAGAATTATTTACTTAATTATTACACAAGAGTACCAAATGCCCGAAACCAGTAGGACTATGGCATTCCTAATTTGGATTATGTTATGGGGCTGAAGGAAGTGAAGACTGGAAGGAGATTGGAAGGATGAATACGAGCGATGCCATGTAAAGTTATTTTAAAAGAACATTTGGTGCGGCTAGATTACGGTGAATCCTATTATAACAAAATAATTTTTACCTACAGAAGGCAAAAAAGTAATACGCCGATATGCTCCGTTCACAAAAGAAGTCTTTTAGTGCGATGCAATGATTAAAATCCCGATTTGTGTGGAATCTGACAGGGTTTTTTTGTGCCCCTACGAGGCGCTGTCATTACCTAGGTTTTTTTTAACCCCAAATGTGAAAAGGGCTATAACGAGAAATTACTACCACTTCTAATTTTGTAACAGTATTCACTAGATTCGATAGATATACTATCTGAATAAAGGGTCAGAACACGTATTAAAAAAAAACGCACGTTTAAAATGAAGAATTTTTAACAAATGCAAAAAACAGATTTATTATTTGCAAACAAAAAAAAATGTAGGCAGGACAAAAGATGAGAATGAGTATATGAATAAAAAAAGTGGATCCGTGACATTATGAATATATTTTTTTGTTGTGATTATATAGTTATTGTTCCAATCCTTCAATAATTATTTCGTAAACACTTTCAAAAGTTTTGAAAAATACAGCAATTCAATATTTAAGGTATAAAAATACAAGGGTTTTCTAAAGTTTTCTTGAATTCTTGCGAAGCCAATATAAAAACGTCTGAAGATTTTAACGCAAACGATAAATAAAAATGTGATATTAAATTTTTGCTATTGGTATTCAAGTAACAGTAGAATTGAGAGTTGAATTCCTCCTCGAACTTCTTAATTTTAATATGCAGGGACTTTCCGAGAAATAACCAAGCCCCCAGGCAAGTTTTGTAACCCCTAAACAAGTATAAAAAAAACTTGTTACACGCTGTAGTCGGTACATTTTATTACATGATCTTTATTGAAAATGTAGAAATGGACACCGTGTATTTATTTACCTGGTAAAAAATTACTTGTAATCATTGTCCATGCTGACACCCCTTTAAATCGACTACGTAATTTTAGTAATATATTTGGGAAAGCTGTCTACTTATTTGGAGATTCCGTATTAGTGTTAAAATGAACTCTTCATAAATACTTTGTAGAATTTTAGAGTTTACCAGTCCATAGTGAATATCTGTATTTTTTCTGTATTTAATTTTATATCTTACACTGGTTACATATTTAACATGCTAATTTAAAAAAATATATTTTTAAGAATTGCTTTTTTTTGTTGTTGCTGTAATTTCATGAGTTTAACTCATGCGTTATGCTTTGTAACTTATTTTATAAATCGTTACCATATACTTGCTATACCATTGTTATTACAACGAATAGTTAATACAACTGTATTATACTACCTTCTAACTTCCTTTATACTTATGCTATTATATTATGTACTAAGCCAATTGTTATACTCTTTTGTACAACCTGCAGTTATAATGTAACTACAGGTAAAACTGTTGCTCATTACGCTGTAACTACTTTCTTATACTCGTATTGTACCCACTTACTTCTTTTACGCTCTAATCATTATTATATGTCCTATATTATTATACTTCTTTCAGTAACTATCTGATTAATGTATCAACACGTAAAAGCCTTCTAGGCGTGAATATATAAACGAAAAACATCTAAAATCCGATTAGGGCGTAAATATATAAATAAATAAATTGTATAAACCTGAATAAGTTTGGAATGGGGCTAGCGCACGCCGCAGGTAGATATTTTGTTCAAATATAAAATGTGAATTTGGTAGCCTTGGGACGGTTACATAGAAGTATGAGAAGGATGCGCCAGTGCCTTCTGTACTTTTGTAAAAATAGGTAGGAGTTACTAAACCTCACTGAGGTCCCTGAATTAAAGTAAAAAGATTTGTCGATACTTTATTCAATAAAATGTTTTTACCGTTTTGCAAGGATAAGAAAAATACCCTTTCGCTTGGAAACCAACTCGTTTAAAATAAAAACTGCGTTCGTGGAAATCATACATCTAAAATTCGATTCACATCTACCAGCACCTCGCAGTGCAGACACGTTAAGTGGCAGGCACGGCAAAATGAATTGCTTACATTATCTATGAAAAAAATCACGCACGGTGTAATGTGAAAACTCCCTTTTATGCCGTGCCTGCCATTGTACGCGTCTGCACTGCACGGTGCCGGTAGATGTGAATAGATCTTAAATCTAACGGAAGAAACTGCTGACAAAAAGGTTTTGAATTTGATTAAGAAGGACAACAAACCCTACTCCGTCTTTATAGTAAAAACAAATCATTTAGTTCCTACATTTACAAGGACCGATTTTCTTGGGAATTTGTAAATTTTTTAGTTAGAAGAGATTAAAGACCGTATTAAATGGAACAACCAAATCGTTTTATTTAGAATTATTCGTGAAAATACAGTTACTTCTAGTTACAATAAAGTAATCGTACAAAAAGTACAACTTCTTTGATCATTGAAAACTCGAAATGATTTTATTTGGCCAAAGTTTTAAACTACGACACTGTTTAAAAAAAATAGGTACCTAACTGAATATTTTTTCTGAGTTATGAATGAGAGAGTAGGTATGTACCTGCATATATCATTCTTTCACAGTGGGTAATATTTCAATATATTTAACGGAAACATTATCAGGTTAAGTCAAGAGAGTTAGGTTAGGTTAGGTACAAACATTACCCACCTACAACCCTTAAAAAGAGAAATTATGTATTACTTTTGTTTCCAAAAGTTCAATATCTTCATATTGAATGTTTAATTTTCAAGATTTAAAAGTGATCTAATTACACTTATATGTGATTATAAACATTATTTGTGCAAATGATTTGCATTTTTTTATATCGACTTCAAATTCTGCTTAGTTTATTTTAATTTAGGTAAACAGGTATGTAAAAATAAATCTTTTGTTGAAATGCAAAAGGATTAAATAGAAAGTAGTATTTGCATGGAATAAAAATATGCAACTACTTTTAAAATGCTAATGTCTAAAAACACTTATAAATAATAAATTCGTAATAAATTCATGTTTATTCATGATATAACTCAAATTTTTCTCTCAAATTTCTTGGTATGATAGAAAAAAAAGCTTTATATTATTCTTCGGTTAAGTCATTAATTACTAAAAGTGTAGGTAGTTAAGTACTGTTTAAAAATGACACACTCCAAAATATTTATTTTTCTTAATTAGCAAAGTAATTTTTATTAATATTTTTTCTACAGACCATTTCACAGAGAGTAATGTTTTCTGAAAAGTCGGTACCCGCTGTAAGTTTCGAATTCGAACAGGCTAACGACCACCTTTAAATAGAGCATTGATAGATTAATCCAACGCCCACCGCGCTAACACCAGGCAAATGAAATTTTCATTCATGCAGGAATCCTAGAGCATATCTCCTGGATTCCAACTAGAATCGTAACGGATATTACGATAAATAACTGACATTCCCGTATTATGGTATAAATAAATACTTTTTTCATCAAACACAGTAAAAAAATAACGTTAAATATTCTCAAGTAAGTTATGAAACGCACGAAAAGTTTTTTCACTTTGTTGTTTCGAACTTTTTAACACGTTTTTTGGTCGATTTACATTTTAAGTGCAATAGTTAAATAGATGTTCGACTGGACTACGCGCGGGGAGTTATTAGTTTTATTGAAGAGTGTTTGTTTGTTATTATAATGTTTTGTGGCAGCGGACTGCCACCGTAATACGGTGGGTCCGTAAGAAAAGTGCAAGTGATTTTCCTTAAAATACAACACAACACGGATTACTGTATCATCAGCAGTGAACAGTGAGTACTGGCAGGTCGCTTGTTTGGTTGGTGGTTGGTGGCAAGTACTATGTGCCATGTGCTATGAGGAGGAAAGCGACTAGCGAGGAAGTGAAGGAAAGCGCCTCCGCGTTATCAATGTGTCTGGCGTTTGGAGGAGGGGCGGGAGCGGGGGGTGCGGGGAGTTGCGCGCGCCGCCGGACTCGCGCCGCCCGCTAGTCCCCAGTCCCCCGTCCCCGCCCGCCCGTCCAGTACCGTGCCGGTAGTGTGCTAGTGAGGCCGCCAGCTCCCCGGGTTTCTAGTCCGTTTAGTCAGTAGTAGTCGTAGTAGTGCGGTGAAAAACCGGCAAGTGTGAGTGTATCTGTACCTAGACCGGTCATGGAGCCGCAAACCCAGGAGGCAGGAGCCCCCGCCGAGGTTCCCAACGATCCGGGGTAGGTGCCCCTTCGGAGCCCCAGGCCCTTGGCCCCCAGGGCGGGAGCCGCCCCGTGCCCCCTAGCACGTGGCCGCCCCCACCCCCATCCGCCACAACACCCGCCCCCTAACACCCCTTTCTTCTGCTTGCAGGAAGATGTTCGTCGGAGGACTCAGCTGGCAGACCAGTCCAGGTGAGTTGCTACTGCTCTCTCTATTCGTCTATCCACCGCCCCCTAGATATTACCCAACTTACCACTGATCTATTTCACATTATAAACATTCTGCAATCAATTATTCAATACGCACAACTCAGAACAAACTTCTACAACAACCCCTAGAGTTAACTTTCTTGACGAACAAATGTAAATAAACAATTTTCCGCCAAAGTACTATATTTCGGGGATAAATTGCCAAAACACCCCTAACTTGACACCGTCGCGATCGATAGAAACGTGCAGTCGACGTCTCAACATTTCCACGCTCGCATGTTTATGATATGAAGTTAAGTTTTCTTCGTGTCACAGTGTATTATTATAGGTTATGTATTCTTCCGAATATTTATATACTGTTAACTGCACATGCGCACAGCTCCCGAGTCGATTTCAAAAGTTTTCCCGTCAGACGGCAGCTTCAAAAGTTTCACAGTCATGTAATAATAACGTGGAAACGTCGCAAGCGTGGCGAATACGCATTATCGGCTTTTTAGACATTTACCGATCGCATCCGGGACCAAGACTAACCCCACTAATATTTTTACAACATTCAAATAAACTTTTTAAAAACCTGAAATAAACAACATTTATCCCGAGTGTTTTAAAGAAATGATATTTTGATGGTTTCCGTCGGAACGAAAGTTTGATTTAGAAATTTAACCGTGAGATAGTACCGCATTATGTAGAATTTCGAAGGTTTGTTTCCGTGAAGGAGCTGCGCGCGCAATTTACTGGCCGCACAATGCAATACTATCAAACCAAACAATAACATAACCTTCCCCACTCTATTTAACGCAGTTCTCTTATCAACAGAAAAAAAAACAATTGGATTAATTTTTACTCTTAACTGAATAATTACGATTAATTTTCGCATTGATAGCTCCGTGAACTACATTGCAACGGTGGTAGATCATGAAACAAATGCGTTGTTTTTTCCAAGCTTGTAGTTATTTTACGATGTTAGAACGTACTATCAAATAAAACACATAATTCGGCATTACTGAACATTTCTGAGAAGTTAAATTCTAGTTTGAGTCGCATAGGAGTTTTGTCGTTAAATGTTTTGATGGATGTTTTCAGATCACGAGGCGTACAATAAAATGAAACAATTTCATTATATTAAAATTTGCTTATGGTATTTTGTACAAGCGATTCTAGTAGATATTAAAAGGTTGTAATTATTTTCTTGAAATAGTAGAGTTATCCATAAATTATTAGATTTGTTATTTTTAAATTTTCCGACGGTGCCTTCTTCCCGTTCACAGTTAAAGATTGTGTTATTGTTAAACAATTATATTTTTATCTCTGATAATGGTCATGGGTGTGAGAGAATAAAATACGAGTACTTGCCTACAGGTAAGACGGACACACATTCCAATACAACACTTCTTCTATCCTTGATTTTACTGTAAATATTGTTATCAATTCACCTATATACTGCGGATTAGATAAGACCAGATTTTTTCTAGAAGAATTATTACGACATGCTTCACACTTTTACAACAGTTTTAGTAAACAATTTTTAAACCATTAGCATTTCTTAAGAATTTTTTTGGAAGTAATTTCTTAAAGATTTTTTTAACATAATTTGATTTTGATACGGGTGATCGACACTTTCATATTTTACTACGTGTACAACAAGTAAAGTAAACATGAGGAAAATTATTCTAAACAAAGTCAAAGAAATTGAGGAAATATTTAGTGAGGAATTCTCATTAATAAACCCGGCTTGTTTTGGTGGGCGGCTGTGCCTCGATGGGGCGGTTTTTCAACCCTTCCCCAGATTAAGATAAGGAAGCGTTTGTGTTTATACATTTACATAATAAAATAAACATTTTACAATTTCGTGCGTGCCGTCTAAAATATTATAACACGCAAAAAGCGTCGACTGTGTTTTATGGTTGAATCTGCGGAAAAGATTATTACAGTAGGTAAGAATTGAAAAATAAGTTTTTAATATACCAAACATTATTACGAAATTGATATTCTGTATTTACTAATACAGTTAGGCCAGAAACAATTTTTAACGAACATACTGAGCAATAAATATTCTTATCGGAGAATTTTTAGAGCAAATCTTTTTTGACGCATAGAAATTTTAACGGTTTACTAAATAATACGGTTAGTTGTACTAATGAGGAACTCCAGACCATTTTTATTAACTTATTTTTTTACGAATCACCTTCTAACATATCCGTTTAGGTAGGTATATTTATAATTTTTTTAACCGTCGTTCTCTAAGTTAAAATAATAAAAATAAACAATTTTTCATAGTCCGCCAAAAACGCTCGAAATCTGGTAAGGCACGTGTCTTATGAAATCAACATAAAAAAGATAAAAAAAAACATGAATATTTTTGAAATAATTTGCATATAGCAGTGGTGACATTTGCAGAGCCGTGTGCGAGTCCATGCAGCGCAACATTGTCCAGGCCCATGAGGGAGCGGCCTAAATTCAATCTGAACCCGCCGACCAATAACGTTTTTGGTTTAAATCGTTTTTCTCAACAATAATACTTATTATAATGAAAATAATCATGAGTTCATCTGTACAAACATTGTCATATTGTTTAAGCTGCAATATTGTTCACCAGGGTTTCTAATTGCAACAAGCCGATACTATTGTAAGATTATATTTGATTTCACCGAAATAAACATATATAATTCATAAATATTCGAATATTGTTGACACAATCCATACAAGCTCACTTCTGCAAAGGCAATGCAACAAATTCCGCCATTCTTTAAAAAAATGAATAAGAACTAAGAAACGTATAAAAAAAATGTCATGTTACTAACCGCAAAACAACCCTCAAATACATATTTTACGTCACCGGTAGATGAGCCTTAAAATATAAAATAAAAAAAATGATTGTTCGTTCGTCTAAAGAAGAAAGCAGTAATAAACTATGTAAAAAATCAATGTTAATTATTGATTATTTTTATTGAGATTTAAAAACCTCATTGTAATATTTAATCATAGAAGAAAATAATATTAACATAACCTAAATGAAACATGAAACCGGAAAAAAAACAACAGAAACTAAAAAAGGTCGTGGGTTCGAGTCTCAGATGCGACTGAAATCTTTTTATTTTCTGTTGTTTTTGTGTTTCATTTAGGTTATGTTAATATTATTTTCTTCAAATGATTAAAAATGTCAAAAACATTTATTTATAACATTACATACCATTTTTCTACGTAATAACGTTTAACATGGAACTTAAAATAAGACTTCTTGTGTTTTTGACAGTTGGAATGAAATTTTAAAGCTCCATCACAGTTCACGATGCAAATAACTTTTTGAGCTGAAAAATATTGCGCTGACGTAGTTAACTCGAACATGAAAAAAGTGTTAATAGTTCATAAAATATAATTAATAATCAAATATTTTTAAAAATAGTTATCTCTTGAAATTATTTTCATATTTACATTAATAATAAAAAAATATCTTATAATACGACTCAAGTATTTTTGAATCAAATACTTGAGTCAGGCCATCTCAGAAGTCGGAATAACAGAAGAGAATGTATGAGGCGTTGTATGAATGTGAATGAAGCAAGAAGTGTATGCCAAGATCGAGTTGTTTGGCGGTCCGTCCTCTCTGCCCACTCCTGCGAGGAAACGGCGTGATGGTTAGTTAGTTAATTTCTTTTTGAATTTCTAATATGAATTTGTTATTCAATGCTTTATAATAATTTTTTATTAACATTTTTGATTAATTACTTAACTACTTTAATCAATTTTTGTTTATGTTTACAATTTGTCTATTCTTAGATTATTGTATTCCATATTTATCATTTGTCTATACTTGTCATTTTTTTGTATTCTGCATATTCCTGATGAAGAAAGCTTCGCCTTCGAAATATGTTGATATGTATATATTAATAAAGTAGTGATTACAAAGTAATTTTTATTTCATTTATTAATAATGATGCCAAAAAGCGAATACCAATCTTTTGAAGAAATTGTAAAAATCGTTTTTTTTTTTTATATTTCCGAAGCTCACCACTCGAAAGTTTTAAACAGATCATGTGCTTTATAAGTTTATGAAAATTATCATATTTACTAAATAAGAATAGATATTCCAAAATACATATAAAATATTGATTAATATAGTTAATGTGCGAGATTATTAATTTCCTGGTTTATGAAATCGGCGAGCTAGATTGACATTTCTTACACAAACCTTTCGTTCCAGTCTAAATCGATAAAAAAAATAATTTTAAAAACCGCTGATGTATTTGAAACCCCATTCAACAAACGGGGTCGGTCGAACGGGTGAGATAAAAGGGGGGCGGAAGACGTCACGTGACTCCAACAGCTACCGCCTCCCTTCCATACTAATGGTGTCGGGATGAACACGCCAAATCCCTATACAGCCTAGATCTCCAATTTGCAGACTTTATTTCCTCGTGTCTATGCAAGAAGCGGTTCATAATACTTGCACAGAATCTTTTTACATCATACTCGGGATTCCGGCGACTTGTACGCGGAATGCTAATGGAACCAAACACAAAAAACACGCGGAAAACATCTTGTTTATGTTATAAAGAAAATAAAATATTTTCTCTACGAATGAGCTAAACGAGTTTATTTGCCATATTACGTTTGCTGTGAAGAGTTTCCTGCCTTTTTAAGCTTGTCCGTGCTAGATACCGAGAATCATTACAAATATATATAATTAATTCATTCGTGAGTATTAAATTTAATATTGATCGTACTATTTTAACCTATCTATTTGTACTTTCAAAAGCGATTTGCTCTGTGAAAATAGGCGTGACATTCTGTCACCGCTGAAACTCGAGCCTCCGTCTTTTGGATCCGAGTGTTTTCCTCGCTAAGATATCATGGATGTCCAAGCATCTAATTAATTATTGACACTGCAAGACAAAACGAGAGAAATTCGGGCGAATAACTTTGATAGCGTCTGCTTCAGATTCTCTGTTGCATAGCTCATCAAATTTGTCATGATTCGCTTAAATAATCTGCTACATTCTACAAACTGATTCTGCTACATGATCTAAGAGGAATAACAAAACGAACAGAATTCAAAACTGACCTCTTCAAAAAGTCATATTCGTAAATGGATAATAAAGTATTAAAAACAATGATGTAATATAGAGAAATGATGTAAAACTGTATCTATGGTAAGTAACTTAGTAGAGAGACCCAAGGGAGAACCCATATTTATAGGATTATTGAGTATTTTTGTTTTTATTTTTTTATTTATTAATTCAGGTACAATGATTATAAACATTTTGTTTTGTTTTATTTTTATATTATAAATACATCTGAACAACCTATGTGTAATGTATATAAAACAAAAAATCCCACATAGGCAAGGCCAGTGCGTGGGTATACCTGGTATCAGTTAGTTGCAGTATATTGGTTTATTTGTATTAATCATGGATGTTGAAGGTAAGTTAAATAAAAGATTTTAAGTTAGATAAGAAAACAAATCGAAAAACAAAGAAAGAAAAGTGGGGAAAATATACAGTTATAGCAGGAAAAGGTTGATATCTTTGGTTTTAATCTAGTTTTTTATTTCATTTTTGTATGTGTTTAAAGATGATATGTTTGGACACTTACATTCTGTAGATAGAAAATAAAAAAATTTAGGAGCAATACAAAAAGCATGTCTCTGCGCAAGCCTAGTTTAACACAAACGTACTTCAAGTACGTTATTTATCTACCTAGGTATCCAATTCAGCACGCAAAATCAAGAGATTTTAATTTTGAACTTCAGTTATCTCAAAATAATGATTTATGGAGATACAATATCTGCGCTCCGGGCCGTCGATATTATATTTTTGCACTAGAAGGCAAACCTATTCAAACCTTTCACCGAAAAAAACCTTTTAAGCACCGAAGCGCCCTTGAGGCGATATTTAAAATATGGCAGTGAAAAATTAGCTTAGTACGATCATCCGTCATTTTATTATCGCTGATGCAGCCGCCAAGATGCTGTATGCACCGGAATGCATTACAGAACATCATACGCATCAATCAGGCGTCATGCCAGTTGCACACAGCCCGAGACAAGTGACACGTCCTGTTTGCGAATGTTCCCCGCTTGAATGAGTCGTTGTATCGACACATCGACAGGCAATACGCGCTCTAGACTCTTCAATAATACTGTTTTCTCGTTGTTTTGGATGTAACTCTAGACTTGCCGGTTGCCGCTGCAATAGACTTTTCTCTAAAACATGTTGGACGTATCATATTATCCTGTCTGCACTCGGATCAGGGCGTGGAAACCATACGGTGTTTATTTATTTTACCCACCTCGAAGCTCGATTATCTTTTAAAAATGGGTTCCAACGTCAAAACCGTTCAGAGCTATTCGATTTTTCTTTTTCACTGTCTGTTTTTGATATCATATCGGAAGAATTATACG
The DNA here is from genome assembly GCA_022606495.2 of Halesus radiatus. NCBI lineage: Eukaryota > Metazoa > Arthropoda > Insecta > Trichoptera > Limnephilidae > Halesus > Halesus radiatus. The sequence goes on from JAHDVE020003450.1 coordinate 91,771, forward strand.
AATTGAAATACAAGTTTTAACATTGGTGGTATGGGAGATTCCAGAAAAGATTCCCCTTTATTATATACTAGCTTTTCTACCCGGATTTCCCAGAGTTTCAATGTTCTTTTCTTAACAATAAGGACATGACATGGAATCTTATTCTTTCACAGTTAAATAGACATTCGTAAAGAACTGACGTTGGGAGCTGAAATTCGTTGCGTTGACCTAGAAACTCCAGACTACTCGGAACTCCTACAACGGATCCAACTACGAGTTTCCAATAGAATAACCAGATCGGACCGAATTCTTAGCCATCCTCGATGCAACACTAATTCTAAACAAAAATCCTTCATCTATCGGGCATCACACATTTTTAACACGCCCTACTCACAATTTGACATCTTTAACTCTGCACTATCGAGCCTTTATAACTTCAGATACCTACTCACCTCATACTACCACCAGTCTATTAACTTTCTTCTTTATAAATATATACACTATTTTTCTTGTTATTTTATAAGTATAAAATCACACATATACATTTAAACTAGATCCACCTCCCCTACCGCATGACAAGTTACATGTAACTTTTAAATTTATAATTCTTTTTTATTTTGTATTAATTTTATCTTGATATCTTCGAAAATCAAAAGATTCACTCATATATAATATCCAAGTGGAAACCTGTTAATGGTTAAATTTATATCGTTTATTCATTATACCTTATTGTTTATGTAAGCTGTTGGTCTCCCAAAAAAACAAAAAAAAACCAAAACGAAAATCGGTTGAAGTTGCATCACGCAGAGAATACCGTTCGAGAATTCTTTTTCCTTCAGAAAAATAGATTTGTACTTTATTTATTTTTCTATGTTTATTTCAGTTGCACTTGTCTTTGTTTCTATTGTTATCGTGTTAGGTATTGCAATAAGGAAAATATTGAAACTATTATTTACTAACTGATTACTCAGCGTTTATGGATTATGGTCGGTTTGGAGTAAAAATTTTATCTTTTTAATTCTAGTAAACTAGGCATAATTTATTGTAAGGTAGAAGTAATTTTTGTTAAAAAACTTATTACATAACAGAACGGAGGTGATCACGGTGGAAGTGGGTGTTGGGAAGGGTCTATAGGGGATCTTGGGGGGATAAACGAGATTATTTTTGTCAATATGTAGTGTCAAGGGTGTGGTCCCATCCCGTACAGTTTTTTTCCTCCACTCCCGGAAGTTTTAATTTTGGAACCATATTTTCGAATTTAAGGTATTATTTTAGACTTATCTCTCACAGCCAGAAATAAACATAGTAACATAAGACACAAAAACAGCGTAGATACGAACCGTGCAAGAAAATGAATAAGGCTTCAGGCCTAACCTAACCATCACGCCGTTTTCCGCAGGGGTAGGCAGAGATGATAGACCGCCGCACAACTCTGTCTTGGCACACACTCCTCGCTTCTTTCACATTCTCATTCATACATACTCTCCGGTTATTCCGACTCTTGATATAGCCCAACTCAAGTATCTGATTCACTCGATGCCATGTCTTCCTCGGGCGTCCCCTACTTCTTCTACTATTCGCTTCCATGTCATATATTCTCCTTGTACTCCTTTCTTCTTTTACTTACTTAATTTTATCCATTACGCTTATATCAGCCTTGCACTCTTTACGGATCTTCACATTATGCAGATGGTCATAGGTGGTTTTGCCACCCACCCGCCTCAGGGATCTCATTTCTACAGCATGCTAGTTCAATCTCTTACTGACATACAACACGAATGGTCTCAGCACTCGATTGTGGACTGCTAGCACTTCTTTGGACATTTTTTTGTTAGCGTCAGCCGTGTTCAATCCTCCTTTGATGGAGTTTCCTACATTCACCTTTCATTCAATATCCTCATAAGTCTTTTCATCTCCCGTAAAGATTCTTCCCAAACAAGTATTCATATAATATTCGTAAGTACCCATACATAGCTATTTATTTATTCTTTTTAAGAAAGAAAACAATTAAAATTGTTCACAAAAATTGTTTTAAGAGATTATTTATAATCTATTCATGATTTAATATCTCTATATATAACAAAATAATATTTGTCTGTGTGTCCTTGATTTCATCGATAATTCTAGTAATTATATTACCGATATCGCTGAAAATAACGCAGTTTGTTCTTATTAGTGCCGGGAAGGTTTAGAGAGTAGTTTGAATGAAATCCAATATGTAAAACTGTTGCTATAACGTTTTAAAATTAGTATGAAAAATATTGAACCCGCCATGTTGTATTGAGGTTAGCCCATAGATATACCGTTCTGGGTAGTCATAGTTTACCTATTCAAAAGGAGAAGGTTCGTTTGGGTAGAATATTTTCAAAATGGAAAACACAAGTAGGTACCTACTTATGAACTTTATTGTTTAGATATGTTTAGAAAAAATAAATGTTTGGAATCAAATGAAATTTACAAATGAATACTTCTTTGTTTAGAAATAGTAATAGTCGCCACAAAGCATTACTTTCGCTGTCAATTCAATTATGGCACCCAAACGACAGGCAAGAATTCACAAATTTTAACAAAAAAATATATCCCGAGCAAGGCCGGATACACATCAGCTAGTTCTTAATAAAGTAATTCTTTTTAAACATTAAAGTTTTGTGGAATTTTACGATTCGAAAAACGTCGCAGAATATTTCAAAATGAAAATCATCATGTCCTATGTAAAAACTTATCGCAACCGTAGCACGAAGCTCGAAATTTGAATGAAGGCTGTGTTCCATTTTTAATCTACGCACGTTTAATTTTTTAAAAGTAATTTTAACCTTTGTGCGGCCTCCGGTGACCTCGCAGATCAAGTTGAAGTATACCGTATTGTTCTCATTAAAGAAATACATTATATTGACTTTAATTTAACCCCGTATCTCACTCCAGTGTTGAAATAATTCGTAACAAAGACACATACAGACATACATACTTACCTCCAAATTTATACATAAGATTGCAGATCCGAACTAAAATTTCAAGTACAATGCTTAGCCACTCGAGATTTAATCTATTTCCAAACCTGCTAAAAAGGTGAGGTCTTAAAACGTCCAGTTTACGATTATGTATTAAAAAAAATGTATATATTTGGTTAATTCGCAGCTTTCTTAAATAGGAATGTTAAAATGGTAATTATATCGTTAAAATTTGTTAATCTATAACTTCTTATACTCTTAACCCTTTCGTACGGTATTTATATAAATAAAAAAACATGAATTTCAGAATTTTTCATCCCTATCTAGAGCGAATAAAAATTAACATTTTTCGTTTTCCACTTGGAAAAATTACTGGCTTTGGGCGCAAAATAATTTTATGAATGCAAGTTTTGAAGGTATGTTATAACTGTTTAATTTTCATGTATTTTTTCTTTTAATTTTGAAAATGTAGTATTTTTTTATGCAATGATTTGTTATTTTAGGTGAGACAAGTTCTTGGAGAATTAATGTTATTTCATTGAGAGTAACAATAAATTTAAAAGTATAGAAAAAAAATTCAATAATTCTACGAGGCTTCTAAATTTTATCGGTTTTAATTTCAGGTTTGAAAGGGTTAATATAATGTTAATCAGGAACACTTTATTTTATTAGGGTGATAATAATTAAGGTTACGTACTTTGGAATCGAATCTGAACTACACCCGTCGACCACTCAGCTTATGGAAACAATAAACTTACACCTTTAGATATTAAAGTTCGTACCGAGTCCTCATAGCAGATATTTCTCAATAAGATTGGTTCAAAGCGGCGAAAATTGATAGATCTAATACCGATAGGTACATAATTTAATCTACATATAGATCTAGAATTTTAGATAGTTGTAATAAATAATAATTTATGCTAAGCAAATCCTTTAAGTCTTAATCTAACGATTTGATCAAATCGATTAAAGATTGTAATCGTGTCACACTACTACTGTTCGTCGATTTTATTAGTATATTAATTAACGGGCTCAGAGGGAACGCCGAGTTAAAATTTGGTTCAGACGCATAATCTCGGTGTCACCAACCCGTCTGATCAAATTTATTGCCGAGCGGTACGCAATTAAGGCATCTCTTTGCATTCATTGACCTCCGCTAAATGTGCTCCGCGATGAACTATCTACGTGACGTCCGCGTAGTTCTTGCCGGTCGGCCGCAATGCCAGCGGAGTCAATATTATTACTTTATTTACAAATGAGCGATTAAAGAACACAATATGAATAAGTACAAAATATAATTATAATATTAAATAAATTAATTCTATCCAACTTCACACTAATTTTTCAAGTTTCAATAAAAATGCCGACCGATCGGACTAGCTTCCTTCAAGGTACGCTTTCCTTGAGTTATTTCCTCATCTGCGTTTATCTTTATAGTAGCAGGTTGCGCTTTTCACTTGTAGCTAAGTTTAATATTTTTTTCACTGATGAAATTTTAATGAGTGAAATTTACAGGTTGTTTCTCAAACACAATAATCGAATAAATTTAATCAATAAATATGTTTATTACACCTAATTTAAAACGGGAGTAAAATATACTTCTCGCTTCAATTAATAAGCTAAGGAAGAACGCTTCCATTCTATGGTTATATAAGGTTTTTATGGGATTTGAGCAATCCTACACAATGTAGCCTTAGCGGAAGCTAATGCTAGATTTTTAGGTACATTTCGTCACATCTTAGCATTCGATCAGTTTTTATTGTTGAAAGCGGTCTTTTTTTTTGTGCTTTTGTGTATGATGAAAATGAAAGGCTAGGTGAAGATGAAAGGCAGTACACCCTATTACTTCTCCGGAGTTCAGGACTATGCGACGGAAGCGACATGGTATAAGTTTTTTCGTGGTCGGGAGATATTTAAATATTCAGCTCCTCATTATTTTGTTTAAAATGGTAAAAAAAACTGACACATACCAATGTGCAGTGTGCATGTGATACGATTTGATTATACCTCTCCAGTTTAGATAACTCATTTCCTGGTGCGACCGGGGCTCTGTACTTGGAACGCCTACTTTGAGAAAGGAAAGGATATTGGATTTCAATCAAACGGCATTCACTGCAACCTAGAGCCAGTGTTGAAATGTAGGAGACAGTAGAGATTTAGGAAAGAACTGAGCATTGGAGTAAAATTTCTGGTTGTAAATGATCACTTCGTCGCCCAGAATAAAAATATTCATATCTCATATTTATCCACTTTCCTAATGGGGGTTTTATTTAGTTTTTTTTTTTACCCCATTATCGAAAAAGCAGTTTTATGGTTTTCCTGGAAAGTTGCTAAATATGAGATACGCCAGCTTTATGTTGTAGGCGACTGAGCTACTATGAAATTTAGATTTTTAACCCGCTAGTGAAATAACCTAATTAATTTTTTGACCACCTGAAGATAATCGCAAGAAAAACAATACGTATTGGTTTTAACCCACACTAATAAAAAAAAAAAACATATTAAAAAGCTTGGTCTGTGAATGAAGTAAGAAAGAAGCTGCGAGAAGTACCGGCGTCCACAAAAGCTGGCATGATTAATTGGAACACATTCTTAATTAAAGCAGCGCAAGTAGTCTAAATAGAGTTGGCCAGAGGAGAGTGTCAAATCATACACGAAGACGAGGCATATCTGCGAAGTTGAATTGTTTCTGTAATGAAAGCGAGCGTATTCTTTGACATGTGGATAGCTAACGTTTACACCCGCATGCGGCGGCATAGATACAGAACAAAACTTTGTAACTTCGTATCTGCATTGATGAAGTAATATAGCACGTAGATTTGTAGATATGAGGTGACGCATATTTAATTAAGTTATCTAGAATGAGATTTTACACATATAAAACATTCCATATGTGATGGTATAGGGTGATTCATATGAAGCTTCGCTTAATACATCGAATTTTTTTATTTATTTTAATTTCGGAAACATCAACATTTTGCCGCTAACTGATATGTATTGTTTTATTTATTTTATTTTAGCCATTTGTACATTTAAGTTTACAAAATAACTAATTATGACTCTTATAATATTACATATATATATAATGATAATTTAAAAATTAATGATTTTTTTCTTGTTTAACTTAATGTGTTTTTTACAATCTATTTTAAATTTATTAATTGTTTCACTTTTGATTGGATCCGGCAGAGAATTATAGCATTTCATACCTATTATTACTATACTATTTTGCGTATTGGCTTTGTTCTTTTTCGATAGCCTAATATCCTTACACGTTCTTGTATTATGTCTGTGAATATCAATGTTGTAAATAATTTTTTTGGACAAATATATTGGTAACAAGTTGTTTCTGAATTTATGTTTAAAAATCAATACGTTCAATGTCAGCATTATTTAAGAAATATCCATCGTATCTGGAATTTGGTATCGTACAGGGTATATTTCAATCTTGCCAATATTAGTTTTGAATTTTCCTTAATTTATTAATGATCATCGTGGAAGAGCATTAATTAGAGAGCTAAACGACAGTGAATATGTACACTGAAAAAATAATTGTAATGATCTTTAATAATTAAACACAAGTACAATATGATATAAAAACAATGATGAAATTAGTACATAAGTAATTCGTTAATTATTATTGATGGTTTTGCATAACATGCCTCACTAGGTAAACCCGTATTGAGGCAGTCATTTTAACAATTTGTTTTATCTATGGTTGCCCCATATTTCAGTCTATGGAATAATAAAGAATCATCGTATCTAGATTGTTGCCATGAGTGTGGATTTGGATAGTGCATAGATAATTATAATATGTTCTGTGGTTGTATCGTTGCATGTTGTACGTACAAACAGTAACAAAGGCGTCCTGTTTTCAAAGTAATTAAATAATAAAAATATATATTGTATGCACGTATTTACTTGCCTAATGTATATTTGATCATTACTTCTTATATCCGAAGAATATGTAATGTTGAAACTGCAAAGAAATTATCATTCTAAAAAATATCTATTAAAACAAATTCATCACGAACACCTCGTACTTTACTACCGATTCGGCCACTTGATGAATCATGCAGGATGACAGAAAAGTTTTGGTAACGATTTTAAAATAGAAGAGCAATTTAATACTACGTATATTATATAAGTGATTACGCATTTCTAATTGTTACCGTAGGAAATAGAAAATAAGCAAACATGAGATAAGGAGTAAAAACCATAGTTAGTAGAGATAAGAGATAGGTAAGTTTACCTTTAACAGCAAACATGAGATAAGGAGTAACAACAATAGTTGGTAGAGATAAAAGGGAGGTAAGTTTACCTTTAACATCAAAGATGAGGTAAGGAGTAACAACCAGAGTTGGTGGAGATAAACGGAAGGTTACTTTACCTTTAACAGCAACGATGAGATAAGGAGTAACAACCATAGTTAGTAGAGATAAGAGATAGGTAAGTTTACCTTTAACAGCAAAGATGAGATAAGGAGTAAGAACCATAGTTAGTAGAGATAAGAGGAAGGTAACTTTACCTTTAACAGCAAAGATGAGATAAGGAGTAACAACCATAGAGATATGCGATAGGTAAGTTTACCTCGTGACACAGGATATAAAACTACGCATAATTCTTAAAACGGACACCTAAAATGCACGTTTGCACAATACGTGAATTAAAAAGTTAGTAGAACACGTTGTAAGTGAAATTACTGAACGCAAATTTGTGTAATGGCATTTTGTTGAACCTTCGTCAAGCAAGTGTTGCGTGTCGTTACACTGTAGAGCACAAACCTATTCAAAATAATGACATTGCATTTTTCTGGAATGGTTAATAAAAAATCGTTCCTGCATTCAAAATTCAATTGTAAATATTTAATTGAAGCAATGAAAGTATTGCAATGAAAGTATTCGAAGTAAAATCATACAAACATGTAATAGATACTTCGCGAAAAGATTTCCAGAACTGAAAAACAAGGAATTTGGTTTTGATTTTCCTTATAATTATATTTCCTAGGCACTTGAGAAGAGTCTAAATAAATTGCGCAGTTGACGGAAGGCCTACGAGACGGCGTTGGATGTCATTAAGTTTTTATTGCCGAAATCTAACTGTGAGAAAAACTGCGTAATATTGTGATAAAGTTTTTCTTAATTTTTTTACAGACTCAGATTGCTGCCGTTTATGGCCGCGCTCACCTGTACTTGAAGGTTATATCGGTTTACCCGAGTGGAGAATAAGTAACAAGATACAAATATTTTCTATCAATATTGAAGGAATTCAATATTACTTAAAGGGACGATCGAGGTAAAGCAGGCTCAAAGCCTAGTCTCCAAAGCTCCTCGAATGGCTCGTTTTGGTGCGCATAAGAAAAATGTATTAATATTTTTACTACCATTTATTTTATTTTATCCATTTTTTAAAAGAAAGACAAACATTCCCGAGTTACGAATAACCTGGCAACATGTCAAGATCTCCTGCTACCATTACAGTAAAAATCATAATCATCATTTGTAAACCCATGAAGTACAGTCATCAGTGATGGCGTTTTGTAAATAGGTACGGTACTACGTAATACTCTATACCCAAATTAGCAAAACAAAGTAGAGCAACGTGTTCAGGAACCCGCGAACAATCAAAATGTTATATTTTTCACTAGCAAGAAGTTCACTGGAATATGCCTCACCAATTTGGAATCCTCTATATAAAGTGTACATTGATGGTATAGAATGCATCCAAAAGAAATTTATAAAATATCTCACCTACAAATTCAACAATAACTTTCAATGTACATTTCAATCTTTGTAACAAAGGCGAACAGTAGCTGATTTAACATTTCTATGTTGAAATCTAAATAATAATATCTACTGTACCGAGCTTCTGTCTCTAATTAATTTCAACATAGCTCTGAGACATACTCGCCATACAGTACTATTCCACAGACATAGTTACAAAACAAATGCAGCGGCAAATTCACAAATTAACCGTGCTCTTCATTCATTCAATAATATTAAGCTGAACAATTCAAACATCGAGATTTTTTCGGATTCACTGGCCACATTTAAAAGGAGCATCTTGGCAATTATGTAAACTGCTCAATTTTTTCGTACATCACTTCCATAATATGTAGATCACCACTTCTCACACCTACAAACACATTCATACATACACACACACTTATAATGTTATAATTACACATGTTATTCGGTAAATACATGTATAAATCAGAAATTACAAGGAAAAATATCATAGGTACTTACTTTGTAATTTTAATTTCTGGAAATTACATTTCACTGTAACAAATAGGTACCTACTGTTTTTTTTCCATAATAAAATAAATAACTTAATATTACGTAGGACCTATCGTACTAATTTACAAAACTTCAAGTAATGAAGTATTCGATAGAACATAAACACTTGAAGTTGGTTTTGAAAAGGCGTATTTTCATGTATCTACGTATATTAATAAAACATACACAGATACCGCTTGATGTAATTAAGACAGATAAATATTTCACATATTCATTAATGAGAGCAATTTTCTTTATTATTATATATTAACATTTTATTTATAAATTGTGATGTAAATAAAGTGTATTATGCATTTATACAAATGGAAAATATTACTTCTCCTGGCGTGGCTTATGAGGGAAATGGGGGTCATTTAATTTTTGAAGTAATGCAAAATCATGTGGTTTTGATTTGAAAATCGAATGGCCTAGAAATATCACAGATAATTTGATTAAATATTGCAAATAGAACACACCTTGGTCTTTCGTTTAACCTGGCATTTTTTGTGAGTCTTTGTATAAGCCTAGAAAAAAATAAAGTATCAGACCTAAAAAAAATGTTTAAAGCGCAAAATCTACTACTTGCGAACTATTTTTTCGATATTTTCGTATTGTTCATTATGGCAAATTAAGTTTTTTAGAATATGACCGTATTTTTTTTTTTTAATAATTATGTCTGAGCTTTACAAAATAAAACAAAACACGCATTTTAGTGATGTTTATTTTGCATAAATCGAAACATTCCGCCAGTGTTAAGCGGGAATTTCAACCCTTTCGCCACCTGCATAAGGAGTGAGTGATTTCGTTCGAATTTTAGGAATTGGATCGCCTTTAAAAATAATAATAAAGTCAAAAGAAATTTCAATAACATATTCCTGTTAGTAGAATAGTTCGAAAATATATAATTATTCTAAAAAAATTAATGTAAAAATTCAAAGACACTTCTAGAACATACGAATTAGATGAAACTACACAACATGAACGTACAAATTCTATAAAAAAAAATTGCACAAAAAATAATATCTTATGGTCCATGGAAAACTAAAAATATCCACAATTTGGCGTACTTATTTCTATGCATCAGTTATTTAGTAATGCTAGAGTACGTACGATAGTTAGGTTGTGGAACTACATTGAAGGAAAACTTATTGCCCCGTGTGCTGCATCGCTATTCTAGAATTACTAAGAATTCATGTAATTCCGTAATCATAATTTTTATGGCAGTCAACATTTTATACAATAAAACTAGATCAGAAAAACCCTTCTATCCGAAATCTAATGATTTTTAAATAAATTATTAGAAAATACGTTGTAATGTGGGTATATTGTAATCAACAATTGTAGTAATTATGAAGTTTACAAAGCGAAGGAAATTATTGTGTAACCATGATCTCAGTTTATTTCAGAATGTATCCGAATTCAACTCTTTACAATTAGAACCTGTAGGTCGAATTGTAAACAGTTGAAACATTGAACAACATGTTAAATTTGCAGAGGAGTTTCAGATAGCTCTTGCCTCTTGTTCTCGGATCCATTGATGATGGCATGTTTTCATAAATAAGTACCTATTTATAAACTGTGGTAAACTAGTTTTAATGTAACGTCTTTTATTATATTGGTTCGAAATTGGGGTAAGAAGTTTTCACATTGAATGCGTTCCATTTTTAAATTTAACTCATCGAGAAAAGCATTTGTTTCGATAGTGGATTATGGATGATGGCAAAAGCGGAGATAGAGAAGGCTAGAGATAACTTTGAGTTTGAATTAGAATATAGTGATATTGTGTCATTTTATTAGTAATTTGAAAGAGAGCTTTGTATTATTAATGTAATGAAAAATGAATACTATAACTCTGCTGTAACGTGTTTGATAAACATTCTAAATTTTGCAGGGAGGCCATAAATAAACGGAGGGAATTTCTAAAAAATCCATACGTTTTTTCCGATTCGGCGATTCCAACTGCAAAGTTAAAGGTGTTAATGTGTAAATAGATTTGGGGTGATTTTACACAAAAAAACTGCTCAACACAAAGTAGCCAACTATTATTATTGTGTATTCGTAGTTTTTCATCAATGTCGTATGTTACTAAACAAGATTATTAAAAGTAAGTACACCTACACATCTTAATAATAACAAAATAAAATTCATCAATTTTCAAGATGATTTAGACTTACGGGCTATTTCACCACATCTCAATAAGTTATCAATACGCGCTATTTGTAGAATAGAAATATATTTGCGTTTCACATACTCTCAATAAGGCTATATGCCATAAAAAGTACGACATAAATTAACTCGAGCTCGAACCTACAAATAGCGGCTATTTATCAGATTTAAAGAGGCGTCAAGCGTCAAAACATCAAGACAAGACAGCTGCTGGTGAAGTGAACCGATTATTGAGTTTATTGTAGATTTTATTGAGGATTTAGCAATAATTGAAGATGTACACGACAGGTCGGCAATGCGAATACCACGGGTTCCAAGAGCTCGTGGTAATTTTTTGGAGGTATTGAACGACGTTGACTTCAGATCGCGATTTCGACTCACGAAGAATACCGTGAATATAATCCACGCCAAAATCAAAGACAAAATCTGTCCAAAGACTATCCGGTATGTATCCTCTGCATATTTACTGTAATTTTAATATTCGCCCCCAAAATATATCATGGAATATTTGTACTTACTCGCATCATATTCATTTTTCAATTTGGGAGGCGGGTATGGGTCACAATATTAACCAAGTAGTTTTTGCGGGAGGATGTTTGACGTTTCCATAAAAACAATAGATAGGAGTTGCAGCAGACAATAGTTTGCAAATACTAATGTTGCCAAGCTAACTCATGAATACCTTACTTGGGACCATATTATGTGTTGAAACGGTCGCCGGTTTATTGAATATTCAACGAACTATTAACGAAGAGTTTATTGAGACATAGTGAAATAGCCCCATAATAAGTATAATTACATTCCAGTTTTATAAATTGACATACCCGATGCGGAAAATTCTTATAGAATTAATTTTTAATATTAAAATTATTTTTTTTGTAAAGAGTTATTTATTTTATTTTATTCGTAACTTAACACAATATAACCATACATTGTATTAATAATATTTTTATGATTACTGATTATATTGTTGTTTGCTATGTTTATGAACTTGTGAGTACCTACCTACACATATATGAAACAGTTTTAGTGTAAACAAATGCTAATAATTAAAAAATGTTTATATTTTATTAGATATTCATGTTATAGAATACATTTTGAAAAGTTTGTCTGCAAATAATAAGAATTCAATTATGAAATTTTATTACCTGTACTCATTGATCACATTGTTTTCGTTTCCCATAAGAACAAGACATTTAAAAAATATATGATTTGGTGGACTAAATGGAGTCACGCAAATGCCTATTCTACTGCAGTCCGAAATATATGAAAAAGCCGATGAAATTAGGATGATTTCAAAAATAATCCCGCTGCGAGGTGAACTAAACGGAGTTCACGCCGTAATCGACCTTACTACAGTGCGAGCTGTGGGAAAACGTGAGTCAAAATCGAACGATTTGAATTTCGATAGACTGTCGAAATGAAGAACTAGCTGAAGTACCCGGCGTTGGTCGGAGTTATGAATGGTGCGGGGTAATGTTTCGAGGTTGTGATGTGTTACCACTACCTACCAATTTTCATTTCATTTTGAACGTCGAGTATGCAAAATTTCATCAGAAAGTATCATAATTCCGCTTTAAGGGGTGGGAAACGGGAATGGAAGTTTTCTCTGAGTTTTCTGACTTTTTCTTTGCAAAATTTCATCAAGCTTGGAATAAAACTGTAGATTTGTATAAAAAACAAACAAACGGGACCGAATATCGATATATTTGCTGTTGATATTTAACGATTGGATTGTTGTCTGTTTTTGAAAATCCCGTGATAATGTTGTATTCTCGTAATAAATACAAATTATATAATAACATTAGTATCTAGTAAATCGCAATTTATTGGATGTACGTATGTAGGCACTTTCTGTGGTGTCATGATTTTAAATACAGTTGTTTTAATAAGATATTAAGGGTCAAAACACATTTTTTAATTTAATTTCTCTGATTTGTGTGACAAGAAGTGTCGTCACACTGCGTGCGCAGTGCTCGGTGGGACGGATCGCAGCTGCTGTTAACGAGATAAATCCACCTGTTTGTCCGTCCGAGGCAGCTCGAGCGTAAACTGTCAAATGTCAGCCGGAAGAAGCGTAGGAGAGGGCGACTCCGGATCTTTTCGGAGCAAACAGAGAGATTGGATGAGAAAGTAAAACTCACTTGTCTCCCGGCCATTAGATAAGGTGGAAAACCTAGCATAAGATATAAAAATAAAGCAAATTAAAGTTAATTCCATTACTTCAAAATATATTTATATCTAATAGTCTAAGAAAATAATATTAACATAACCTAAATGAAAGATGAATCCGGAAAAAAGGACAGAAACTAAAAAGATTTCATTCGCATCTGGGACTCGAACCCAGGTCCTCTGTCTATCCGGGGCAATGCTCAACCGATTTAGCTAATGAGACCAGTTCAATTTGTGTTATCTTCATCGATATCATACCTCAAATTCAAGATTTATGAAAATTATTTTCCATTTTTAATCTCATATTATTGGCAGCTATTTTTATGATGTTTACAAAGTTCTACCCGAACTCAATTGCAAACTTAAACAGTTGGATTTTAATCCGAGATACTCATCTTTAATTTAGGTTATGTTAATATTATTTTCTTCAATGATTAAATATTACAATGAGGTTTTTAAATCTCAATAAAAATAATTAATAATTTAAAAAAATATATATATTTATATCTAATAATTCTAGCATCATAATACCATTTGATGTCTATTATTGTAACAAAATACTGAATAAAAAAAAAAAATTAAACTAATTAAAATCAAAAAAAATAATAATTGAAAGAATAAGCCAAATTTACATGTAATAATGATAATCGAATATCTAATTTCTAGTAGTTAATATTAATTATTTAGAAAGCCGTGTTTAATATGTTTAATTATGCATTCTTATTGTTATTGAAATGTTTCTCCTATAGTAAAATTTAAAGCCAGTTCTCTTCATTGTCATAGTAATACTTTGAAAATAATAAAATTACTTTTATAATAACAGCCAGTTTTTCAGGTAAACATACGATTTAATAAACTTTCTGTATTACATATTATCAATTAATTTAGTATTATAATAATAATGTCTTTATTTCAGCAGAACAAAGCGGTGAGTGCAATACTCTGTGTGCCATATAAAAATAATACATTTAAAAAATAATAAAAAATTACCAAATGTAGAAATAGAATATAAAAATTAAATAAAAATAAAATAGAATTAAAATAACATATTTAGCACTTATGCTACAGTAGCCTGTAGCATAAGTAGGGCGACAGCCTGGACAAGAGTGTTTTCCGATCTCCGGTAGCGCTGACTCGTCCCGGCTAGTGGCGCATCAAAGCAGCGAACCCATGTACCCTTCCCTCTGCGAACATCTGCGAGGCGCTGCATCTCCAAAGGAGGCCGAACAGTGCCCTGTATAACTGTTGTTGATTGCAATTTGTTTAATTATTTATAATTCTGTGTTTAAAAAAAATTGATTGAGGAACATTAACAAATCTAATAAGCATATAATGAAAAGTTGATAATATTTGAGCAAAAGGATGATTAGAAGTATTATGTATAACTATATTTGTATAAGTGTCTTTACGATATGTGTTAAATTTATATGGTTATCATTTATCTATACTTGTCATTATTTGTTTGAATACTGTATATCCCGATGAGGAAAGCTTCGCTTTCGAAATCGATGTTTGTGTACTAAAAACAGCGGTGTAAATAAAGTACCTACTCTTTCTTAGTTTATTGATAATGACGCCACAAACCACACACCTATTGAAGAAATAATAATTTTTGTACCTGCATTTCTCTAATCGTTTGCTTTTAATCGTATTTTTAATTCTACCAGTAAAAAGAACAGATTATAATGCACAATTTTGTTTTCGTATTCAAAATTCTACCCTTTTTTTAATTAAGACTTTATATTCCTAAGTTAAGAAAGTTTCGATAAACGCCGTATTGTCTCATGTCGCTAGTTATTATAGTACCCCTTTTTTACCCCAACTTTATTTAAATTATGTGACTGCAGTTGTATTGGACGCTTCGCCAAAGGACAACAACAGTACATTTTGACTAAGCATAATATCTTCTCTTGAATTTCTGATTGAACCCCCAGTTAAAAAGAACATGAACCGCCACTGATCAAGAAAAATCTAAATTTATATTTTTCTTGGTACTTTTATTCTTTCCATTATCTCGTTTTATTTATTTTTATTTATACATTTATTGATCGTCTTTTACTCCGAACGTCTTTTACAAACCTAATACATATTGTACAATAATATGTTAGAATAAAAGCAGGTACATTAGTTAGTTAACATTACAAAAAATAATAGTAGAGACGTAAATTCACAGGAATATATATACCAGACACATAGGTACAGAGTTTTTGCTTTGATGTGGGGCGGAGAGGTTTGGAATATGTCGAAAAGGCCTGCATAGGTATTGGTAGTTCGGCGAAAGTAGTGGAGAGTTATAATATTTGTCGTCCGGATAAGATTGTTGAAGTTTCGAGAGATTTACAGTTTCGTTGATCATTTGATTTGACTCTAATGCCCCATTTCGATGTTTTTCACGATGTTTCACCCTATAACGGACATCTTCAGACTGATGCCCGTGAACCAGTCTGAAGATGCCCGTGATAGGGTGAAACCGGTCCCGTCTGAAATAAATAAGCGGGTGATATTTACAAAGGTTTTTTAATAAAAAAATCGTTATATAAAACACCTTTTGTTTTCTAAAATATTAGAATTAGCACTAGTCTGTGAGCGCGTATCACGTTTCGTTTAACCTTAAAGTTATTGAAAATAACTAGACAGTGTCTCGGATATACACATCCGAGACACTGTCTAGTTTGCAATTGTGTTCCTTAGGAACTTTGTAATCATTATAAAGATAGATGCCAATAATATGGGATTAAAAATGGAGAATAATATTAGCAAATCATGAATTTGAGATATGATATCGATGAAGATGACATAAATTGAACTGGTCTCATTAACTAAGTTGGTTAAGCGGTTGCCCCGGAAAGGAAGAGATCTTGGGTTCGAGTCCCAAATGCAACTGAAATCTTTTTATTTTCTGTCGTTTTTTTCAGTTTTTTTGTTTCATTTAGGTTATGTTAATATTATTTTCTACAATGATTAAAGTTATTGCTTTAAGCATTTCATCTAGTAAAACAAAACATGCGTACATAATAAGCAGAATAGAATATCAATTGTGTCTTATATCAACTTATTCATTATTGCAACAAAATCTCAACTATCATTTAAAAATAACAACCATAATAAATTTACAAATCAAATAAAATACTGGATACGTTACATAGGTAGATCTGAAATAGAAAATATATTAAGACCAAATACATACTAACACCGAAACCACTCAACTACACCTGAACCTACACGTGAACCTGTTAGCTTGTAGGTCCGTAACAGGTGTCGTTAAGTCCGGAGATGAACTGATCCGAGTGCGGCTCTGGCTGCAGACTCCGTGTGTTTCTCAAGAAGGAGGAAATTAACAAACTAATGAACGAATGATTAATGAAAGTGAGCGTCCCGCAGACGATTTAGAACTGGCAAATGTTCCCGAACCTACGCAGACGTGCGCGACACTTACAACTTACTACATGCATCTAGTTAATGTCATTTATTCGCTATTGGTGAGAGACAGTAAGAAATGGTTTTGAAAATTATTTTACATATAGAATTTTTAACATTTTTCTTCAATAACTTATTGAAGCATATTAAACTTGTTGTAATATTTAATAATTTACGATAATATTAAAAAAATTTAAATAAAACATGAAAGAGAAAAGACACAGAAAAAAGGTATCAGTCGCATCTGGTAATCGAATCCAGGACCTCTGTCTTATCGGGACAACGCTCTAACTACTGAGGTAATGAGACCTGTTAACTTTACTACATTTTATCGATATCGTACTTCAAATTTAAGACCAATATTAACCCCAATTAACTAACTAACTAACTAACTAAACATCACGCCGTTTCTCCGAATGGGTAAGCAGAGAGGACGGACCGCCAAACAACTCGATCTTGGCATACACTTCTTGCTTCATTCACTTTCATACAACGTCTCATACATTCTCTTCTGTTATTCCGACTTCTTACATGGCTCAAGTATTTGATTCACTTGATTGTGCCATGTCTTCCTCGGACTTCCCCGGTCTCTTCTTCCATTCATATTCGCGTCATATATTCTCCTTACACTCTGTTCTTCGTTCATTCGCTCTACATGCCCAAACCATATATGTGTCCATTTCTTGATCTTGCTCACTACGCTTACATCAGCCTTGCATTCTTTACGAATCTCAACATTTTTCACACGATTATACATGGTTTTACCAAACATTCGTCTCAGAGATCTCATTTCTACAGCATTCAGTCTACTTTCATCCTTCCTCTGCCAGTTCCATGCCTCACTGCCATACCTGCCATATTCCAATATTATTGGCTGCTATCTTTTTGTATGATTGCAAAGAGTTCTATCCGAGTATATTTGCAATCTAGATAGTGTCTCGGATATACTTATCCGATATTTATTTATATGGGACATCTGTTGATTTTTCTACAAGTCTGAAAATAGTATTCAATTTATTGAAAAATATTGAAAAACACTTTTGAAATAAATTCATAAATTGAAAAATTCAATTAGTTAAAATTCGTAGATTGAAAACAATTTTTTTTCAATTTGTTGAATAACTTATTGAAGCTTATAAACCTCATTGTAATATTTAATCCCTAATAATATTAACAAAATCTTAAATAAAATATGAAACAGAAAAAGGTTATGATCGTATCTGGGAATCGAACCCAGGACCGCTGTCTTACCAGAACAACAATTTACCACTGAGCTAATGAGGTCTAATTATTTTCCGTCATTTTTACCGATATCATATTTCAATTTAATAATTACAAATATTTTTTAGCTGCTATCTTTTTGTATGATTGCAAAGTTCTACCCGAATATATTTGCAATCCAGATAGTGTTCAGTGACAGACTTCTGTAATATGTGGAAAATCTGCCTTGGAGCTTGTCGTAATTGTGTTATAATAGACATTTTATCAGATGTCAAAAATTTAATTTGGCTAAAGAAAGTTATTGTTCACATTAATCAAAACCTCAAAAAGTTTGTTGATTCTGAAACGTGTAGCGAGAAAATATTATTGATTAAATTGATCGGTACCAGTGCTAAATGTGTAATCGAGATAAATCTAGAAAATTGCAATAAACGGTTTATTTGCGACGGTAAATAATAATGCAATTTAAATGGAATTATAATAAATATTGTTTTATAAAATAGTTTATTAACTAGTATTTGAAAACTGCATTCGCTATGCCTTTAGTTAGGGAGTTCATTTTAAAACTGTCGAAGGAAAAAAAGATACCGTAAAGTAACGCTTTTGTAATAGTTTAAAAGTGTAGGAAAGAAACCTTGCACAATTTTTAAGAATTCTCTAAACCATTGCTTTCGAACAAACTTGAACGTAACAAGGCTATTCGGTAGAACCGTCAATAGGAAACGTTATGCGACGTACGGCATACATACGGCATAAATATCATGTATGCATTCTTCCACATATTATTATTTTTCCCGTTTTATCGTCTCTCGTATTTAAATCACGGGTTCCCAACCTTTTTGAACCCATTTTTGTTCAACGCCCTCCACCCCCAATAATACTGTTGATTCCAAAGAGTTTCTTTTCGTCATGAAATATTTTGGAATTTTATGAAACGGGAACCTTAAATTGCATCAAACGTGGATCACCACAAAAAAGGGATGAAATATTTGGAGTGTTTCTAATACAGTAAGTGCACAAAGTATGCTTGTCGCCCAAAATCATATAAAATATCCCCCCAAATCACTTTTAACTCTTGATTGCCCCACAAGCGACTTAACCGCCCGTCCTTTGGATTATTATTCAAAAAGTAGGTAATATTTTTTTTTCTTCATTAGATTTCGCAATAACAATACGTGTGACTAGTGACGTAACTTGTATGTGGAGAGACGAAAATACCCGAACACGTCCGTTAGCTTCGGCTGACCTCGAACTACTAAACGAGATGACGCAGGAACAAACTTGCGTATGCGAATGTTTCGTACGGAATACGGCTTGTTGCGTTTGGGCGATAATATAGCGGCCGTATCACGTACGTTCGTACCGGTAGGGCGGTTAAATAACCCACTGGTGGGCGATATTAAATAAACCGATGATTAAGTTGGATACAATTTTATCCTATACAATATTGATGTTTATTGCCAACAAACATTCTCATGTCTTCTTAATCAATTTACCCTCTGATTATTTATAGTAGATATAATTACTAACATTTTAAAATTCATGGTTCGGTGAATGCGAATTTTGAGTGCTTCATTTTTTCCATTAAATAAACACCACATTATGTAAATACTTTTTAAAAGTAGTTGGTTTTATAAAGTGTCGTGAAATTTAGCTTCCTTAACAATCTCTTTCACGTGAAACCTAAACGCCATTTTATAAATATTACTAGAATACATAACCACAATAGAATAAAGAATACGCACTAGAAGTGCCTTCCATATAGATTTAAATGGAAGCCGGTGTGCTTTTAGCTTAGTATCTTTTAGTTCCAGCCCCGAATAATAAATACAGTAAATACAGCACTATGTCTCTCTTACACTGTGCATTGTATACTGCCATTCGATTTGATCGAGATGAAATGAAGATGAAATAATATTTTATATTAGAAATTTAAGGCCCGGATGCACAGATTTTTTAAGCACTAAACACGCCCACATCGCATTTCTTGTGTTCTTCTTTATCCTATGATAACGACGATCTGAGAGTGGTTTCAAATGGAAATATTTTGTATATTTTCTTTTACAAAGCCTTTGAGATATTTGACATTGTTCTCTTAAGAAAGGTCTGTTAGATTTCATTATGATCTATAAATATACATGGGAAAGTAATTTTATTCTGCATATCATAACATTGTTGCGACGGTAGCTACTTAGTTAGAAAATATAAAAAGAGCCATAAAATATTATTTTTAATAGCAATAAATATTGAATGAAGAAATCGCCCCAGGGAAATTCGCCTCGGTATCGACTTGGTCGGAAAGAAATTTTGAAAAAGTGCGGGGCATATTATTTCCAGATTCCAATTGCAATACAAAGCAATAGAGATTGACCCATCTCTCCGTATGTCTTCATTAATTTATCTTTATTGCTTTGCTTTGAATGCCAATGAGCGTTGCAATATTAAATCAGCTTCGAACTGATTTGTCTGGGCGGAGACTTTTGTATCCTCGGGATTTTATTATATTTGGTACTCTTTTTAAAACTTATCTCAGCTAAAAAAACACGTTTGTATAATTAATTAATTTTCAATATTCATAAAAATAAAATATCAACATTGCCAATTAAAATTAATAGTAATAACGTTTACATATGCGTATAGAACTTAGATGATAGAGATTGGTTAATTGCATCTCATTGAATAACGATAACAGCAAGATCATGTGAGAAAATCAAGAAAAGATCAAATAATCGACCTCATAAAATACATACATAACGTCAGATTGATATAGGAGTATCAAGATAATAATATTAAGATGGTGTAGATACAATATTGTTAGATTTTTGATTCTGAAAGTATTTTATTTTCTTGATACAACTAGGTAGTAATTGGGGAAAATGCCTACTAGTGGGGGGCGAAGCGGCTCGGTTTAGTGAGCCGGATCACTAAATCAGCTCTCTGTAAGCACAATTCACATGAAAACTGGACGAAAAAAGTATCGTGTAAGAGCGTCTTAAGAACGTCTTTAGGAGGGCCAAGGGATCGAGGAATAGGGCATGGTGCGGGGGGACGCGAACCGTCGTTCAATCGAGCCGGATCACCGAACCGGAACACTACAAAGAGCTGATTTAGTGATCCGGCTCACTAAATCGAGCCGCTTCGCCCACCACTAATGCCTACCAGAAATACCTACATACGATAATCATAAGTACCTCTTCTGCACAATGCAATTTTAATTAAAAATGTTTACGGTGTTTGCCATAACGCAGAAGGATAATTTAGAATCCGAGGCTTCTAAATTATCTAAGCGTTTACTTTTACTATTAATGTGAAGAATATTGATCCCCGTATTTTTATCAAAACTATGATTGTTTGAAATAATGTGATTA
>JAHDVE020003451.1:0-26967 GCA_022606495.2 Halesus radiatus
TATTCAGAAATGCAACCGATTTTTTTTTAATTGAATATTAAAACTTTCAATATTTAAAATTCACTTTCGATATATCTCTTCAACGATATCTCTCCTTCAATTGTTTGTTTCTATTTAAAATATAATTTTTATCTTTTTGGATTTATCTGAGTTTTCAGCATTTGTTATTTATCCAAATATCTCATGTAAAAAAAATAAAAAATAAAAATAGATTATACTTTTTTTGTACAAATGTAAAATAAAAATTACACCAAATTATTAAAAATGAAATCCATCCAAGAAATAAACAAAAACCGTAATTACTCTTAGTCTTCGGAAATTGTGGGTAGATTAAAGTAACATAATGAAAATTTATCAAAACATCACAATAGCGTTGATATACACTCCAAAAATATATCCATAATAGCTTTACAATGAACTTGATTTAAAGCCACAGTTGGATGGCCTACTTCTGATGACATCAACCAAACTATTTTGATATAAGCATTAAGGAAACAAATCTAACAATAGTTTATCGGGGAAAATATTAATTCATACTTAGTCTTGCTACAAATAACAAATTCTGACAAACTCGGTTAAAAAAAAAAAAACATACCAATGCGAGGAAATCAAAGTAGGTAAATTACAGAAATTGCTTAGGAGCGTCCCTTTGCCGAACTAACTAGTAAGTAACTAAGTCTGTCCTTTTGAAAAATTGCAAAAATAAACTTCAAAATGTTTTTTCATAAAAATAAGCATCCATTCAACATCTATTATATCTTTAACCCCAAAATAAATATGTATTTTTTTTATCAAATTTATATTATCTGTAAAGTTTGATAGGATTTTTTTTAAACTATTGTTTTTATTCGTATTATTGTGTATTTACTTATTTGTTGTGTATCAATATTTCATCTTTATTTTGTGGGGATGTATAGTTTTATAGCACGATTTGAGTTTTCATAGTGCTTAATCTCAGGAATCTGGCTCACCTTCTTTTAAATATTTCGAAGTTTAGGATACTTCGTTAATCTTCCAGGAAACATGATCTCAATATAGTGCACCAATTCGTAGATTGAGAAGTCGAATAGTGAGAGGTACCCCATCATCCACGTTTTGTTTCCGATGTAAAATTCCAAGGCTTACATTTTTTATTCAACATTCTGCACCCAGTATTTCTCCTTCTTCAGGTTCACCTGCTCGACTGGACCATGCATCCAGCACAGAGCTACCAGTTCGAGCCCCATATTGTCAATACTCCACGTATACATCTCGAGGATCGAGCGGTCTTTGATAGTGCGACCGAGCATGATTTTTTAGTGGCCTGTTCCGTACTTTGCCACGAGATAATTGCATATCGGAACCGTTTCTGTGAGTTTCATATCCCCATCGATTAAAAAAGGAAGGGAAATCAGGTTCCAGTGTTTTTCATGTTAATTTTTATAGGTAATCCATTCCTTTTTATTTTGGAAGATAATTTCCTCGTACGGCGTCTTCATATATTCTAAAAGAAGTCTCGGCACCTGCGCCCTGCCTCGGAGTTGAAAATAACCGAGCTTCAGAATGTCTTTTTTGAAAACAGAGGTATCCAATAGTTTTGATATATTCGGATAACTAACGAAGCCTAACGGTTTGGTTGGGTTCTTTTACATTTTCTTCTCCCTCCTTCAGAAAATATTAATAGTTAGTTCAGCAAGTTATTTCAACTGAATTTCTTGAAAATACGAATAGGGAGAGGGTATAATTCTTTGTAAAAAATACTGTCGTGCTGTGTGCTTTGATGTTATAATTTCTTAATAAATAATATTTTTTTCTGATCAATAAAAGTTTCGTTGTTAAATCTTATTTTGTCAAACATATCTAATAGAAATTTTGAATAAATACATCTAAGGTGTTATTGGATTATTATTAGATACATATCTGTACATTGTTTTCATAATAACTAATGTTTATATAAAATAGTACCTAACAATAATAACATGTATTTTTTATTTCCGATTTATTGTATAAAATAATAAAGTTGCTCTTTCATTATCATAAGTTTTGTCCCTCCGTGCTGTTCTTCTGTATTAACAATATATTAACTAAAAGTAGTTAACATGTTTTTTTTGTAAAAGTGCAGAGGATTTGTTTTTTTTTAAATGACATGCAGTTGATAAAATATTGAATTAATATAATTTTGTGGAGATAATAATGCATTTATATTTAGTTTATATATAGTTATTATAGTTTATATAGTTATTATAGTTTATATAGTTTATATAGTTTATATAGTTTATATAGTTTATATAGTTTATATAGTTTATATAGTTTATATAAGTATGTCCTTTTTAGTAAAATATAATAAATAAGTTTCCTATATTTAGAATTAATTAGATTGGTCGGAAAATATTTTTTAAAAAAATATAAATCAGATTTTATAAACTTTTATATTTACTACTCGAGTTTTAATAATTTTGTTTTTGGTGTTTATGTATGTTGTTTTATTACTTATTTTTATATCATCATTATTATTTATTGAAATCCCTTTTTGTATTTTGTTTCAAACTATTTTCAAGGAAAATATTTTTTTATTCAAAATATTCAAATAAATAGCCCGATAAAAATATTCAAACAAAAAGTTTTAAAAAAATGAAGTTAAATTAAAATGATTTAGCGTTGATTGATTAAGTCAACTTAGCGAGAATTAGGATTCGTGATACTTACTAGTTGGAAGGCTACGATGCAACGCAACTTCTCTCGACTCTCCTCGAGGTCACCCAACATGTTCACGAAGAGCCAAAACTATTCAAATCCTTGGAGGAACAAAATATTTCGAATATCACAAAATTGATGTCGGTTTGTTTCGCAACCCCATAGAATGTGAGTAAGTGTAGAGTCAACTCGAGTGTCTATAATTAGTTTCTGACAAAAAACAAAGAGCCAGAAAAAACCATCGTCATCGACGCTCAAAACCAGCCGGAATCCCATAATAATATCAAGCTGCAAAATAATACTACTTCTTTTAATCAAATAGGAAAGAATACATCCTATTCGGTCTCGAACAATATAGCCACTGTGAATAATCATAAACATGGCAAACAGGTGGAGCAAGTCGGATTTACAGCAGCCAGCAACCTCATCAAGAAATAGGATAAAAAACCCGACAAGCATCAGACACTCTCAGCTACATTTTAAAGCAAATAACCCCATCATGCGATAGTTGCACCAAAAGGCAACTCTTGCGAGTTGGTGAATCCTAACATCAACCAAAGTAACAACCCTTCGATTCGGAAAAAATTCGTCCCTCCTTTCAAAAAATCTGACGAAAAATAATAAGCTGCTGTCATTGAAGAAACTGATGTGAGGTACAAAGGCATCGATAAGAATCTGATAGAAACTATAGAATCATAAATTCTCGAAAACGGAAAACAGGTCAAATGGAACGATATTGCTGGACTCGGATTTGCCAAACGGACCATTCATGAAATGATCGTTTGGCCAATGTTGCGACCAGACATTTTCACCGGACTCAGGGCTCCACCGAAGGGAGTCCTACTCTTCGGCCCTCCTGGCACCGGAAAGACCCTCATCGGTAAGGCGATCGCCAGTGAATCCAAATCCACTTTTTTCAGCATCAGTGCCAGTTCTCTGACGAGCAAGTGGGTGGGAGAGGGCGAGAAATTAGTGAGAATCCTATTCTTAGTGGCTCAAGTAAAACAGCCAAGCGTCATATTCATCGATGAAATTGACTCCCTTCTCTGTGCTCGAACCTAAAATGACCAGTAGTCATCGAGACGAATCAAAACCGAGTTTCTCGTGCAATTAGACGGTGCGAAAGGCAATCCCAATGATAGAATACTCATCATCGGTGCCACCAATAGACCCCAGGAGCTCGATGAAGCAGTCCGCAGAAGGTTTGTGAAAAGATTGTATATTCCGTTGCCAGATAAAAAAGGAAGAAGTTAACTCTTCCGATCCTTGGCCAAACCTCCCTAATTTTCTCTCAGCTAGGATTAATTCGAAAAGATCAGTGCAATGACGAAGGGGTACTCAGGAGCAGATTTGCGGAGTCTCTGCGGAGAAGCAGCATTGATTCCTTTACGTAATCTAATGTCGAACATTGTGGATGTCAATTCTAGTGAGGTGCCGATGGGAACATTGGACGACTTAGTTCAAGGCCTAAAATTAGTTCGTCCTTCGGTGAATTCATCAGAGCTGGGAGGCTATGAAGAGTGGAATCGAACCTTTGGATCTTATCAAGTTGATAAAAATATAGATGAGGAATGACGATTGTTTCTTCTGTATACTATTCTACGTTATATTAACTAAAATATAATTTGAAATCTTGCTTTTTTTTATGTGTTTTTTCATATTGAAAAAAGCTATATCTTTAAAAAATGAATTTAACCTCGAAATTATATGAATAAAATCCATTTACTTATTTCGATATCTAGTTATCTATTTTGTTTGTTATAATAAAATTATTTATATAGATATATTAATGAACAAGATAAAGCTGCCTGAGTTCAAAGGTAATGCTTTACTCTTCCATGCAGTGAATCACTGCAACGCCATCGACTGCGTCAATCTTTTGTAAAGTAAAATAATACCCGTCCAAAACAATTATTCGTTTCCACATTTCCGTCTTTTTCATAAAAACAGATAAATAAGCCGACATCAATGCTCGTAACGTCAATGGATCAACGCCGCTTCACTTCGCTGTGCAAAGCTAAAATGTCAACATGGTAAAGATAGCTTTAAAATATGGAGGAAACCCCAATGCGAAGGTACACATCCCAAAATATTAACGTACTAATGATAACCCATTTTGCAACTACAGTAATACAATGATATTGGAGAGAAAACCCCATTGCACTACGCAATCGAAAAAAATAACTATGAATTGACGAGCCTCTTACTGGACAACGGAGCAGATACAACAATTGGAGACAAAAGAGGGTTGACTGCTCTTCATTACGCAGCCCGGTTCGGCTTCAAATAAATTGTGCAACTGCTGATGACTAACGGTGCTGACATCAACCTCAGAGACAATAACGGGTTCAATGCTGCACACTGGGCTAAGCTTAACGAATTCAAGGAGATCGTTGAACTTATTGGACCACCACGTAGTATTGCCCCGAAGGATTATCAGGAGTTCAAAAATGCAATGATTGAGATCCACCAGATAACCGTTGGGAAAAAGAAAAAGAAGAAGAAGAAGAAGAAATGATAGATTTAACTAATTTGATCTGTATTTTGATAGATATTAGATTGAAATGTAAAAAAAATAAGTGTATAAAGTTAACAGATTGTCAATTGTTCTCATTGATCATTTCGTTGAATATTTGACCTTGACAAGTTATTGATATTTTTTAAAGTCATTCTAGTACAACACTCGACTCGGTTAGTATCTGACTTGATTTTTGAAGTTCTAATATTTCTAACGCTTGTCTCGCAGAGCCAAGTCCTCCATAACCCTCCAAAATAGAGAAGGCACATGTTCGTACTCATTTTTCTAAAGGAATGGAGAACAAGGTGGAACCTCTAATAACCATTCGGGAATAACCACCTCTTACTCTCCCTACGCTTTCTTCTGGGTTTCCAAACTATGCTGCTCGAAATAGTCGACAAAGAGCTATTCTCCGTGATGGATGTCTCTCATTGCAAATATACCTACTCCCATCCTAGAATTATCTAATTCCTTGTGTACATAAGCAGTGTCTGGGTCGTCTGTATATGGCATGAGCTAGAGATGTGAATCAGGAAGAAAGACTTTCGGCAAGACCATTCGATGAAAGCAAA
Organism: Halesus radiatus; assembly: GCA_022606495.2. NCBI lineage: Eukaryota > Metazoa > Arthropoda > Insecta > Trichoptera > Limnephilidae > Halesus > Halesus radiatus. The sequence goes on from JAHDVE020003451.1 coordinate 5,764, forward strand.
CATTAGCAGGAGTATGCGGAGGCGGATGGTTGATGTACTGTCCCAATGCATAAGGATTCAAATATTCTGGGGGTAACGATATCCTTGCAGGCTCGATTACCATGTTAGACATCTCGAGAATACTACCATCGTTTAAGTAGAGACAATGTTCTTTGTCGTAAAATCGATTCTTAGATTTTCTGTATTAATCATAATACTTCTGTCCTTTAAATACTATTCCAGGTACGAAGCCCAATAGGCTTCCCATCCTGATAGTGCTGTTGGCTACATGCATTTCGAGAAATACACCCTTCCCCGCCTGCATATGCTGGAGCGAGCTTGATTTAACATTTAGCTTAAATCCGACTCTTCGTTTAATTTCCCTTTCTACCGCTTTCCAGCCTGTTTCCCATTTACCTAAACTCCAATCCTTCAAATCCGATATAATAAACTTGTCAGGATCCATGATGGCAGTCCCCGAGGATTGTTGTCTGGATACCTGCATGACTGGTCTGATGCGTTGATGCGTGGATAACTTATAAAGGGAATTCAGCAGAGTGTATGCCTGCTCGATGTGGTTGGCCTGCCCGATTACGAAGTGTTCTTTGATGGTGAGGTCGAGAAGGGATTAATAGAGTTAAGGGAGGGAATGAGTCCCGGGGCTATTATGAACGAGGGCCAGCATCGCTGAGCGAAAGTGCATCTCCTCTTGAAGGGTAGTTAGATATTGCTTTTCCAGCCAATTTCTGAGGAGCGGGTTAGCTTTGTAAAAGTATCGCTTCATGAATATCTAATCAAAGTTGATTATAAAATATAGGCAGATATCTAATGTTCATAAATATAAATCTTCAATACCATTACTGAAAAAAGAAGTATAAGTTAATAAAATATGATAAAGTTTATATAATATATATTTATATCAATAGCAATATATTACTATAGTTTTTTCACGAATATATTGTATCGAAAAAGAAATGTCTAAATAACCTGCCTTGCCTGCTGACTTGCTTCCTTGGCTGTCCACCTTGCCTGCAGAACATGTTTTCTTGGGGAGCCAATAAATCTATGAGTTCTAAAATGGGCTTCTCGTGAGCCAAGTTCTGAAACTGCTTGTAGAAGATTATAAACATAAGTGGATAGCGGGCATTTCACTTGTCACACGCACGTCTAACTGGACTGCCATCATGTATCAACCAATGTTAGAGAGCAAAAATCTATATAAAACACTATTTTCCTTATTTTTTATTCTATATATGAAATCAGAGAAGGGTTACATATTCTAGGAATTGATGTTAGTGTCGAGAATAAGGCACTTATAATTGGCGGATCGAGAGAGTAGGCAACGAAAGTAGTATATCAACTCAAATAAGTTTCTATGAAACTAAAAAAATAAAGTAAACTTTTTTAAAAATACCATCATATTAACACTGCCTCTGTTATTAAATAATGATTTGTATTATTTTTATAAAATATTTAGACGAAGTTGACATCAGCAAAATCGATCCTGACAAAGATATTAATGATGCTGAATCAGTATTAGAGTTACTCATCTTGACCATCGGACGAAATTTTAATCTCACCCCAAAGTAGGCAGTCACTTTGCTATCCAATGATGGCAAGTATCTCGCACATATTCTCGCAAAAGGATTGAGAGGAGAGTTTCCTCCAGTCGAAGGAATTTACTAAGATGCGGCAAGAGCTTTGGCGAGACTTGTGGCTTTGTCTAAAGATAAATAGTCCAAAGAGTTTGTGTTAAAGGTATTAAAGCCTGGTACTATCTCAAAAAACGAAAAGGTGGCGCATCTCTGTATCGATCTAATATCGGAATATCTGAAATCCTTTGATGTCGCAATTTCCTTGGATATTTACAAAGCTCAATACGTCGCCACCTCTCTCCTGAGCATCCGGAGACACCCCACACTTATTGAAAAGGCAGTTGGTCTGCTTTTGACCGAGACGAGCTACGGTCCAGAGACAATAGATATAGTCAAGAAAAATATGGAGGAGCCAGGCCCCAACACCTGGTAACGGGTCGATGTGTACAGTCAAATCTATCTCCAAGCAATAGCAGATCATAAAACATAGGAAGTGGAAAAAATGAAGGGCTTTGATCTGGTAATAAGAGCCTCTATCGATGAAGTGGCGAAGAACATTCGTCCATCAAGCCCAAATTTCAATTTAATCCTCAAAATTTTAGGCGGGGGAGGTCAAGCAGTGAGTTAAAATGCGGTAATGCGTATCGTAGATAAATGCTTGAAGAATGTGTCAATAAAAAATTCCATCGACAGAGTTAATGGAATCGTGATGGCCTTTGAGATATTAACTGTGTTGGCAGAAACAAAGAACAAGCTGGCAGCCCAAGTCTACAAAGTAATTCTTAACTGCACACCAGATTATATTGGCAATGAGGACTGTGGAGACCTATTCTTCCGCAACATAAATGTCGCAATCAGCCAGTTTCCGAGAATACCTCTACAGCCTCTGCTTGAAGTCCTGGCGACCTATTATCATCAACAGGAAGACCAACATGCCTCTAATAACGCCTAACCTAGCTTCGCAGAAATTGAAGTCATCCTCTTCATTTTACGGAGCGAAGACCTTGAGACCAAAACAGGTTTAATTGGGTTAAACCTACTCACGAAACTTCAACTCAGCAGTGTGATTCACGCCGAGCAATTCAGCCTGGCAATTTCCTAGCTCATAAAGAGACTGTCCCACGAGGAGATCGTTCGTGACATTGCCAACAAATTTATTAAAATTACTCTTGCTATTTTCTATGCCAACGAGAAGAAGAAGCAAGAGCCGAAAAGAAAAAACATCAAGCCTGTCAAGTAGACTCCAGCGGATGTGCTCCTTCGGCTAAAAAATGCTGTCATTGTCAGATGTTTAGACGGACTTCTTGGTCTTAAGGACGAAAATATCAACCAAACCGCGTTTCCCTTGATCGCTTTCACAGTAATCCAACTTCGATCGATCGGGACTGGGAGACACCTGCTGCTGCAAACCTTGCTGAGGCACTTCGGTGGACACCCAGAAGATGTACTGCGGGAATTTGAAGAGAAGAACCTCGAAGAGGACCGGCAGAGACAGCAACAAGAACAGGCAGCCCAGTAACAACTGGAAGAAGGTGCAACGGATGAGCCAAAAAACAAGCACATCGAAGAAGATTTAGGAGCTGCCACCCCCACAAAAACCAATCATCGGTATAATGCACAAAGTCAATCATAGAAATAGCTAACAAGTTCCAAAAGAAACCAGTCGGGCAACCAGAGCAATAATATCAACAACAGCTACTATGAACGAAATCCAGCTATCTCTACAAGGGTAGCTGACAAGGTACTTCAGGGCTTGGAGAAGTACCACAAGTCGTACCTCAAGAAGATCGACAAGGTTGAAAATGAAGAAAAAGCCAAAGTCGAGGAACAGCAACGCAGGCAACACTTAAAAAAGACTCTCGAGATCCGGATGATGCAGCAAGGCCTCACCTTCAAATCCGACCAAACTTTAGAGTTGCTCTTCGAGTTTAACGCCAAGGAAAAGGCGATGAAGCTAGACAAGCCGGCAAAGCATAGATAAATAACATATTTTGACATATAGCTCGAGGAAGATAGAGATATCAAAGCATTGTAGTATACTCTCAAACGATATCACAAAGCCATTCGCTTTATGTATGTGAAGTACTCCAATTCTATGGGGGAAGGACGAGTCGCCAAAGATTTTGATGATTTCGCCCAAAAAAACCAGTCGATCAAGGCGGCGGATGTCTGGAAGATGTTTCGCGATCATTCTCTCGACGAATACATGTCAGTATCTGAGTGCCAGGAAATTATAAAAAATATAAATGTAAAAACCAACAACAGAACAGAAGTGCAGGTACTTGATTTTTCAGGGTTTTAAAAGTTCTTCGTCCAAGCCAGTGTTTTTATGTTCAGCAAACCCCCGAAGGATATGCGCTGCAGCCCAGTAGCATTGCAAATAGAGGAGACTCTGAAGCTGATGAGGGACAAATGCGAACGCAATGGTATGAGCTCGCAGCTTTTCGATGATCCTGACACTGCATACTTTAATGAAGGGGAGGTGATCAGAGAGCTGAATCGAAAATTAGTGGAAAATCCAGGACTGATCCTCCCAGAAGGATACAAAAAAATCGTCTAGAAGAAGGTGGATTATGACTATCAATTGTTTCTGGAGGCAATTGGCCCTGCCTACAAAGAGTGTTATTAAATTATCGATTAGTTGGTGTGCTCCTAGTTCAATTTTCATTTGATTTAGCCCTTCACCAAGGTGACAACCAAGGCTAAGGCCAGACCTGCACTGTTCCAGATGCAGAAGCAGGAATAACCTGAAAGCGCCACCACTAACGGAGCCACCACTGATCGAATGAGGAGTCGTTCTGAGCATCATATAAAGCTGTCCCAAACAATGCGAAGCGAAGTGGCAAAGTATCCCATTTTGGAGAGGCCATTGGCGACGAAAGTAGGGGCAGTCTTGGAAGATATTCTGATGGCAGTCGAGCTAGGACACGACAAGATTGGACAAAAATTATAGAATCAAGCACTTCGGGACAAAAGGGACAAATAGGATTAAGTCCGGAAGAAACAGATGGAAGAGGAGACGAAACGCAAAGGTAGGCAGGAGAACCTGAAGAAGATCGTGGAGGAAGTGAAGGACAAGAAGATAGAGAAGGAAAAGGAGAAGCAGGAAGAGAAAAAGAAAGAGGTCGAACGAAAGAAAGAGGAGGAAGAGAAGCGAAAGCAGAGGGAGAAATAGGCCAAATAGAAATTAGCAGAGTATCAGACCAAGAAGAAGGAAGAGGAGGACAAGGCCAAGCAAGAAGAAGACGAAAAGAAGAAGAAGCATGAAGAGCTGGAAGCACGCAAAAAGAAATAGATGGAGGAGCAGAAGAAGAAGGTCGAAGAGGCGCGCAAGAAAAAGGAGGAGGAAGAACATGCACGCAAGGAAAAGGAGTAACAAGAGCAGAAGACCCGCAAGGTCTACGAGGAGAAGTTATTCAAGGAGAAGCAAAAAGCACTGAAGCAGAAGATCGAGGAGCATAAGAAGCAGAAAGGTGCTGAAGACCCGAGCAAAAATGTAAGCAACTTGCAGGAAAGTAAAGTATTAGATAAAAAAGACCCTTAAACTTGAACCATATTTTTACCATTCAATTCACTCTATCTTCCAATAATTCATCAACTATAATTATATCCATTTTTAAATATGTTTCAAAAGTATCTCTTACTCTAAGTTTTTTTAAAAATATATTATTATCATATCTGTAATCATTTTTGGAGATACGTATTGAATTTAATCATGAAGATGGTAGTATTAACAGTTTCGATAGTGCAGAACAAATGGAGTCTTCTAAGTTTATTTATAAATCACGATCCACAGCCATAACCTCAATGGATATTTTAGCCTGTAGTACAGTGCCAGTAGCCGATAAAGAGGGAGTTCTTCTGCCTCTTTTTTGTTAGTCTTTCCGTCATGGTCATGACTCCCATTCATGGCTCCCACCTCCACCAGAGAATTCTGCAGCCAAATATTGAAGTTTGTCCTGAAGTTTATCTTCTAGATTTAGGAATATTTGGGGTGATACATTTGTATGAGTTACTTAAGCGATCCGTAAATCTTGCTTGCGAGCACGAAACCGTTTCTGCTAGTTTTCCGATGTTCATTGACGCTGTTCTTGAAGATGAGGAGTGAGCTGAGTTTTCGCTGTTAAGAGGTGTTCGCACTGTTTACAAATACTCCGAAGATGATGTCAGCAATGCCGGCTCTTAGCGAATCTGCCAACGCAAGACTACCTTCCCTCAACTCCTTCCCTTCTTCGATGGTCACTACTACTGGTTTGATGTTTTTGACTTCTTCCTCAAACCTCTCGGCTCGCATTTTTTCAATGATTTCGAGTTCTCGAGTCCGCTTTTCGGAATGCTGGAGTTCTGAGAGAATTTATCTGTTTCTCTGTTCCAACTAATTTCTGTCTCCGTTAATAACCATAAGTTTTTTTGACAGCTCCTCGATACCTTCTTTCAGTTTTTTGTTCTCGATGACCGCTTCCAGTACAGTACTACCATTTATTGGGAACTGGCTATTTTGCTATTTGCCAAAACCAGTGGATCCCATAGTCGATGACTTGACTCGACGCAGCTCAGAGTCCAAGTCATCGATCCGAGACTTGAGTCGAATTATTTAAGCTTATTTTCGACGGAGGTTTGATCTCAAGTCGTTAAGTTCGACTCGCCAGTCTGTTTAATAAAGAACCGATGGGCGCTACTCTTGTGTTGCGTAGGTCTGCTTCTTTACTTCGTAGAGGAGGTTGCGAGATCCCTACATGCTACCAGTGGTGTTCATATTTGGAAAACTAGATTTAATAAGAAATATAGAACTGAATTTATTAATGGATGTTCCTTTTCTTTTCTATAAATGGTCGTTGTTTTTTTTTTTAAATATGTAAAGTATTCGATATTTTTTTTATCTATTGTCAATAATAATGAAAAAGTGTTATTGATATTATTATATTAATCTATGAAACTAGTGATATGTTCATTGAATTATCATATTACAATTAATGAGTAATCAATGATATCTCTCTCTGATTTAAAAAATTTAAATCTATTTTTTAATAATTATATAAAACATATTTTATTTTCCTAAAAAATATCATAATAAGATATATGTCTGAAGAATCAGAATATAGTGAATAGTCAAATGGTGGATGGATCCAGTGGTTCTGCAACTTGGAGGACAACCACTTCTTCTGTGAGGTCGACGATGAGTTCATCAAAGACAACTTTAATCTCTACGGAATCAAACAAAAATTCAACCATTACAAGTAAACAAAAATATTTTTTAAAAATACTTAACCACATCTGTTCCAATCGACATTAATCAATTTCTTTAATAGTGAGGCTATGGAAATGATTTTGAGAGCGTAACCCCCTGATGAAGAAGAATTAGAAGATTAAAAGTAATTTAAATCATTTAAAAACAAACACAATTGCTAAACATATATATATTTGTTGTTATTTTTTTAATTCAAATTATAGATTCCTTGAACTTTATCAATAAGCCACTGACATATATGGACTGATTCACGCTCGATTCATCTTGACACCAAAAGGCCTGGCAATCATGCGTGAGAAATTCCTGTTAGGCAAATTCGGCATATGCCCTCGAGTGTTATGCGAGAGGCAGAATGTGTTGCCTGTTGGTATGAGCGAAGAAATCCGTACTTCACGAGTCAAGGTGTATTGCCCCAGATGCGAAGATGTGTATATCCCCAAAAAGAAATGCCCTAACGTCGACGGAGCATACTTTGGATGTTCCTTCCCACAAATCTTGCTGATGGTATTTTTTTTTATTATTTAAATATGGAAAAAATATAAACATACATTATTTTTATGTTAATTTTTTGAATTTAGACTTATGAAGATCTAGTTCCGGCTGCCAGCGAGTCTCAGTACATACCTCGCATCTATGGATTCAAAATTTACAAGAAGAAAGGATCAAAATATAACGAGACCAAGAAATCGAATGAAGTTACCCACTATTCCGAAGACCAGTTAAAGAAGATCAAAGGGAGGATGGACACCAAAAAGACAGAAGGAAAAGACAAAAAGGACAAATGATGATAATTAGGGTGCCACATATTTTTTATAGGTATATTTTGAGTACATATCCATCTATATCGATAAATATATATAATCATCTTTTTTAAAGAATTTCACATTACTCTAAAATTCAATCAATCAAAATATTTTTTTTTTTTTTTTTTACTTCGATATTAAAAGAAATATCAATATTAACTTATTAAAAAAATAGTAATAAAAAACGATGTCATTAAATAAGTTTTATTCGGCTGCAGGGCTTACACTTGGAATCTGCATCGGCTTCACTACAAGAGATGACTATTTATATCCTTTCGCCACAAAAATAGATTAGTTAGATGCCAATTACAAGAAGCTCAGCCAGGAGACCCACAACAAACTCTCGAGGATTAAAGGATAATGCGTGAGTCTGCATCAGTAAACAGAGTTATTGGAGAAGAAATGGAAACAAGAAACTGGAAAGCTATGATAGAACTAACTATGTCAATATTTTTTTAAAAAGTGAAGCCCCTACTTATTTATAATTAATATCAAAATTCGAATATCCTTATGCTTATTATTTAATAATATTGATCTATAGCAAACTATCATATAAATATACATCATTATAATATTTTCTATACACTATGAATAAACAACGGCTGATCAGTAACATTGCGGAGGAGAGCGATGAAGGAACCGTACTTCAGACGTAAGCCCGACAAGAACCAACATCTTTTCATAAAATGCCATCCGACGACTAAGCTTTAAAGCTCTACGAAAAATTAACAGGGGACTACACTCCAATCCCTAAACCCACATATTCCCCCACGCCTGTGAAGAAGCAGTCGTCTCCCCAGAATAATAATAATAATGCTAATGGTACAGAATCGGCAAGCAGATCCGTCACTACATTTAGGATTGAATAGCATGCTCACTCAAACAATGAGAAGCCAGTCAGCTATGGTTAATAAGAAAAACCAGTAGGAAAACCTAACTTCAAGGCCAAAGCTCCACCTAAACCACCTGGATACGAAACTGTTTAAAGTATAAAGAATGCAGGGCTGCAGAATGCAAGAAAATCTAATTAAAAGGAAACATATTAGTAGACGAAGCCATTTAGTGTTAAGCGGACATCCGACACAAAATCCAGACAACGCCAAGACACTTCCTTAGTTGGACGACAACAAAATAATGATCTCAAGCACTCAAACCAATCACTGGAGGAGGCAAAAGAACGGATATCTTCTGTGAGCCGAATTAAACCAAGTCCTGAGCCAAGCAAAAGCCAGTCGACCTCGGACAACTTCAAGAAAAAACTCATGAACAATATGGTGAAGGACAAATAAGAACCACCCAAACGAGTTAATCCCCAGTCACAGGGCAGCATTTAGATCAGAAAGAAACGACAGGACGAGAAATTCGAGAAGGAACAGTAGCTAAAAGTATAATTGCTCGAGCTGAACAATGAGTAAATAGTCCTACAAGTTGAATTAAGAAAACTCCACCTATAGAGAAAGGAGACGACTCTTCAGATCTATAATAAATACAGCATAAATACTACGTATAAAAAGGTGGAAGAGTTTAATACTGATGTGAATCTTGTCCTCACTGAAGACAATGAGGCAATACCGCTGATAAAAACATACTTTTCCAATATCCCTAAAAGTAAACTTTACTAAATTTTATATTTCTTAAATTAGTTTTATCTGGTTTCATTTTAAAAAAAATTCAACAATTAGATTTGAGATATCTCAACGATGATAAAAATTATCAGGACTAAATCCTTCTTGAAATACGCAAACTTAATTACTTGCTGAAAGAAAAACAAGAAAAGATACGGCTTCACGAGACCGCTTCTTACAACAACCCAATCCACTACTATCTCTACGAATACTAACCAGAACCAATAAGCGAGCCAACCCTAGAGGTTGACCCAATCGAAAAGACTGAAGAGGATGCAGCCCCTGAATTCAGTTCATATCGGTAGATCATGAAGTTTAGAAAGAACAAAGCACTGGTCCGGTTGCAAAGAATCCACATGTAAGCCCCTAAGCCTTATATTCCCACAAATCACGGGAATGTGTCTAATAATATTGTTAGTGGAGCAGGAGATGAGCTCCAAACATTTGATTCAGAAGGTGGAGAAACAAAATTGAAAGTTAATCTAAACTTAAAAAATCTACTCCTTAATTGAAAAATAAAATTATTTCTTATGCTCCATTTTTACAATGATTTTCTCCATACAATTTAAAGTAAAAATATGATTATCGACAAAAAGATAATTTAAGAAAAAATATATACCAGTCATTGGTGACAGTTCTATTAATAAATTTCATGGGAAATGCGTTTTATCTGGTTCACGCGCTGATCATGTAAAAACTCCTGGACGCGACTGTCATCAACTCGCTCCTTAAACCTATTTTCCCAACCCGATAATTTACGCAGTCTAAATAATTTATATATGCATTTATATATATAAGTTTTTTTTACTTATTTTATTGGACTGATCTCCTTCGTTCCTTATCCTCAGCTCCATAAGTATGCTTAGACTCTCGGTTAAATCTCGATGTCTCACTTATGAACTGTCCAGCACGAGCTGGGGGTTGTATCAAGCTGAGATCTGACACTTGCAGATTTGTTGGCCATGCTGAATATTTTGTTGGAACTTTCAGTTCTATAATAATTATAAAATATAATAAATACATTAATAAATAAGGGGACTGTTACCAAATTTCTTATTTTCAGTTGTAAATGATTTTAGAGTAGAGTGCCATTTTGGCTGCGATGAACTAACCGTATTCCGCGAAGGCATAAGAGAAGGAAGATTCCCGATGACTTCATTGCTGATATTGGGATGCAACTTTTCCCTAACTTCCTAGAAAGTCATAAACCCTTTGGCGTCTCCGTCTAAAAACCTCTCCAAATTATCGACCTCCTCTTTGCTTAACAGATTTGTGTGCTGAGTTAATAGCTTCTTGCGTAGATCCAACATTGAGACATACCCATCTTTGTCGGAGTCAAGCTTTTTGAAATCCTCCCTGAATTGCCCAGTGATAATTTGAGCATCTTCTAGCTTCTTTAGGGTCGAAGCAGCTTGTACGGTATCATAATGTTCAGGAGATAATTGGGACTACTTAGTTTGTGGTGGCAGTTTTCTTACTTTCCTATCGAGTCTATCATAGAATTCCTATTTCTGTTCTTCGTACAACCAGCTTACGAGTTTATCTGTGTAAGTTTATCCTTTGCCGTTATAGTTGAAACTGCCAAGCAAAGCTTCGTAATCAGCTTTCGGGAAGTTCAGCCCGGCTTTCTGACATATGTTTTCGATTGCTTGCTTGGCATCTCCTTTGGCAAGTATTTTTTGATCTAGTAATAACCTTCCGAATTATGATTTAGTATAAACCTTCTTGATATGATCTGTCAATTCGTCCAGCTTCCGCTCATTCTTTTCGAAATCGTTGAATGACATATTTTTTAAGTCACAATCCCGCAGTTTCTAGGATTATAAACCTCTGAGTTACTTGTTTCGAACTAGATTGAGTCCGAATGTGGCGTCGGTTCCAGTGGTTTTCCTTTTCTGAATGTTGAGATTTTCCTGTTCGGCTATAGCCCCTAAAAGCATCTCTGGGTTGACCACTCCTTTGTCGCTGCACTTGGCGAATACCTCGTCAGTCTCCTGTTTGGTCAAGACTAGCTCGGTAAGATCCAATTTTTTTAGGATCCTGTTGAATTCTGCATGGTCGATGGGTCCCTCGTAAATCCTCATGGCTTCTCGGAGTCTCAGAAAGGCATTGCGCAGAACTAGATGGACCTTGGTTGTGAATATTTTTTCAGGTTTAGAGTAGGATTTTTCATGGGATTCAAGTTTGAGTGTATCAAAATAAATGTTTGGCTTTGCTGCCAAACTGATGAATTAATCTATCGACATGTCTCTCACGTCAACAGTGTTTCGAGTCAGTGACATCATCACACCGATTTATTCGTTATTTACATAAAATCCAAAATCCTTTGCCAGCTTGCGCACGCCTTCTTGGTCGATTTGTCCACGTTTGTTGGCGTATTTCTAAAAATAGGGAAGAATTTGCTTTTTCCCTCCGAAGTTATCCAGAAACGCTCGTTTCAACTCTTTCAGCTTGTGCATATTGACTTGCGCATTATTAAAGTGTGCACGAATATGGTTTACTTCGCTGTTGACAGACTCGCCTATGGCTGGATATTTCGGCTGAGTGCCTTGTTGCAACATATTGCTTTATTAGTTTGGCAGCCGCATGCTATCAAAATTAAATCGGGACGAGTTTAGCTCCATATCATTTCCTTGAAAATAAGCCTTTTCTCTTTATTGTTTTTCGTTAAGATCCCACTTCAGAGACTGATTTTTGTTATGTTGGCGCAATGCCTCAAGATCGTTGTGGATTACTTTAGGGGGAGCAGGGACTCTGTGGGAAACCGAGGTGAGATTGAGGTAGTGGTTATTTTTTGATTTTGTATGCAGAGACGAGGCGTTTTGATGGTTGTTATTATTGAGAGTCGATACGGTGGTGTTTTTGGTCTGTTTCAATCGAGAGTCGAAGAGCGAGTTGGAACGAACTGGGTCTCCACCAAGAGTGCCGGAAATAAAATGTGCAGAAGTATTCATCTCTGAATTCCTATTCGACGTTCCTGTCAAATGGGTTCTGTTTGCTCTAAGTTTCATAATCAATATAAAAAAAATGTCAATTTTATATTAATATGGATTAATTTTGGGAATTTTTAGTGATTTGTTTCAATAAAATATTTATAATATAAATAAAGATCTCATGTTTTTATTATTTGTGAGAATAGTGAGATTGAATTAAAATAAAATTTTAACTTATTTACAAATTGGGCAACTATTAATTATATTTATTGATTTCACATTTTTAAAGACAACAATAATCATAGTCTTATATATTGTATTTCTTTAATTTAGTCAGTATATTTATTTTATTTGTATTTTCTGAAAAATGAAGTGTTTTTTTGATTTCGTGAAATGTATATATATGCAAAAATATGAGTAAATAAAACGATTTCGCAACAAAACTATCAATTTTTTAATCGCTTCCAAGATTTATATGTCTGGGTAATTTTAGGGGTGACTGGTGCCGTCTGATGCTTTGCAAAGCTATATTGCAGTATGTTTTTTAGGTCTTTTGTTGATGATTTCTGGGCAGCCTTTTACATCACTTCGGGATTGCTTGGAGTAGCACTCACATGTTCCAAGGAGAGCCATTGATCCCTGGCGTATATTTTGTGGGGCTTGATGCTTCTGTCTGCGGGTAGGAAAAACCTTCTCTCGTTATGATTGGTTACTTCTATGCTGTTGCTGACTGGACCTTTGACCCTTATTTTATCCAGTGATAATGATTGTTGGAGGATTGGGTCTTTCTCGTATTTCGTATGGTAGTCTACTACTATCCTTTTCCGCTCAGCCGTCGTCTTTGGCATTGGCCCGACATGCTATCCTCCAAACGGGCCCAGAAGGGAAGAGCGAGTCAGAGTTTGGAAGGGTCCTGTCTTCTTTCGGCGGAATGGATCCTGGAAACGATCCTTTTCCAAAGCGATCTCTGAGTATCGAGACAAGTAGGACTGATTACCATAGGAGGTTTTGTTCGATCTGTTGGTATAGCTAGTAACGGAGGCAGAATATTTCATTTAGGGAGAGATTATGTGATAAAATAGTTATTATTAAACTTTTAATATAATTGGAGAAATAAACTTTAATAATGTCTAAAAAAACACACATAAAAATATTACCTTTTTTTTAAAAACTGATACCAATAATTATTAATAATGGCACAAGTTAATACTTGAGACAATTAATCGGAATATAATGTATCAATTAATTTATCAAATTCTAATTCTAAATTAGGACTTTTGTTATTTAATAAAGTTTGGATATAATAAATGAGGGCTATAAAAATAGATATAAATATCATAATATCACATTATCAAGAATACAACTTTAATAATTGGTCTCTACAAGAGTTTTTTTTCAAGTACTTTCCAAAGGATATATATCTGTATGTATGTTAAAAGTTAATCATCGAATTCTGCCCAAATTTTGTTGGCTGACAGTCATGAGTGTGGAGTTAAAAAAGCTTCGTTTCTCGTAAGAAATATCTTCGATTTGGAAAGGATTTTTATTAAATCATTTGGAATTTAGGATCAGACAATATTATAGACGTTGCATTTTAAACTCCAAATATTATTACTCAACTATTAAAATTATATTAAAACTAATGCACGTTCTTCTTCATAATGATGGTGAGTTTTTTTTTTGAAAATACTAATTACTCTATTCTATCAATAGTTTTGTATTTGTTTATTAAAAACAATTAACATAGAAAGTCATTTCGCTACATCTATATATATTTTTCAATACAATTTTCCTCTTTCATATCAACTATTTGGTTGAATATAGTCTAATTTGTTGAATTAAATCTTATTTAACATGTAGTGAAGAGCTAGAATTTTAAAAGAAAAAAACAATATTGGCAAAGAGATATAGCGATCATCCATTTTTTTTAAAGATGTGTCCTTATAAAAAATAATTGGGTATTACATATATCGATGCATATGATTAATGATAAAGATATATTCTAAAGCATTTAAATTATTTTTGATAGAAAATTATAGGTATAATATTCCTCACTTAAAAAAATAGAAGAAACACGTTCGAAATTAATTCCAGAAGGAAAGGAAAAAAATATTATATCGAATAACAAAATTTTTATTATCAATTTATTACCTCCATAATTTTAAATCGAGAAATTATGATACAAAGCAAAATAATTAAAAAAAGAGTGCAGCTTTCCCCTCCCAACTTTTGCGAAGATTCCCTCCAAATTATGCTCACTTGCCCTGGAGACGGTCGTGCAAAGCGAATTTTAAGTCGAAAACCTGATCTTTCAGTTTTAAACTCATCAAAATGCAAAAGAGGCCTAAACGAAGATACCAAAAAGATGGTCGGATTTTTTTCTCCCACACACTTTCAGGCAGCCGAAAAAGGAACTTCAAGAGTATTTAAAAATGATTTCGATGAAATCCTTGCTTCCCCTCTCTATAATAATAAAAAATAGAATCCTCGCGAAGTTTCAGATAACGTATCAGTATCATAACGTTCTAAAATGCGTTTAAATCAAGATTCGTAAGCTAGTCGCATGAAATTGAGCAACAAGAAAGATCGTTAGTTGCATATTGTTTAAGAACGATAGGGTGTTTTAAATCAGAGCTTTGAACACAAACTAAAGAACAATCATTTTAAGAGCCCTAGTTAGAAAGGATTGGCTTCAGATAAACTCTAGCTGGAGAGACTGATAACTCAAACACAGTCTTTAACTATATAAAATAATGCTCTTCAGGAGACTATTAAGATTTGCCAGGCTCAAAACAGTTATCTGGAGGAACAATTAAAAGCTAAAGATTTAAAACTTCATTAACTTTCACTGGTCGTCTGTAGGCTCAAATCTCACACTCAAACGACCTAGGCAGCAAAATCACAAGCGAACTTGCTTCCATCAACCTTACCCCTCAAACTGGACTGTTCCAACGAATACGAGTAGTCACTTCAAAACCCTGAATTAGAATCATTGATCGGATTCCGGTAAGTTATTCGGAAGTTAGAGGACCAGATCGAAGCCCAGTCGAAAGAGCTCTACAGAAGCAGATGCCATGAGTAAAAATTAGGACTGCAACTTTGGAACGCAAACCACAAACTGGATTTCTTCAAGCATATGAGTGAGCAATAAAAATATGGAAAATATTTGGAAAACCAACTCAAGCTAGAAAGAATAAACAACCATCGGAAGATGAAAAAACGAAATACAAAGTGGGATGATAGCTTAAGAGATCTTGAACTTGACTTAAGCCTGTCTCCTGAAGAAAATTGAGGAACTCCTATATTATTATTTTATAAAAAAATAAGTATTTTTTTTAATTAATCCCAATCCATTTTTGTCTCATAAAAACCATCAACATTAACATATTTTCCCCCAATAGTGTCATATTAACCAGATGAATAACATGAATAATCATCAGTAATAAATATAGATATAAAAACTTGATTGTATATTTATAAAATATTATCTTACTTGAAAACTTAATCATAATTTTACTGAGATAATAAAAACAAATTAATTTAAATTTCTTAATTTAATATGTTTTTATTTATTATGTTGTTTCTTTTTACCTACCTAATCTAATTCCAATTTTTTAAAAAATATCTATTTGAAGAAGAAGATAATATAATTATAGAAAAAGGATTTCAGCTTTTGTTATATTCTTTCCGAAATGTGCTGGCCTCCAGCGGAAAGCCGGTCAAAGGAGTGACCAAGTATATTTCTCTTTTCTAAAGTCTAGAGTTTTCTATGATTACTCGCTGGCTGAATGAATCTCCTGCCACCTCGACATCGATCTTCTAGCCGGCCTCGTAGTTCGACTGTCGAAAGGTAACAAATGTTTTCACAATAATCCTGGTGGTCGTTGGCTCACGAAATTTCTCATACGCCCCTGCAATAATAAAGAACGCAGCATCTTTGCTATTTACAATTCTCTGATGCTAAATCGTTTATCCGGGTCTTAAGAAGCTGCCAGCCCCAACAAACTTGAAGTTCTTCTTCTTGTAGAATTAGAATATTTTTATAAAATCAACAGTATACCCGAGCTAACGCTCACCCGGAATCTTGGTTATTTTGAATTCTTAGCATTTGACACTAACATCAGGACAGTTTTGTTCCTTCATTTTGTCAACCTGGCCGTGAATAGCCCACTGTTTGAGCAGGTGTTGCGGCACCTCCTCGTTCACTCTTTCATATTGCGCCAATTTCTTGCCATAATATTCCTTGCGGATGCTATCAATCAGCTCTTTGTTGGAGAAACGACATGCCTGAACGGCGTCATAAATATAAAGTCCGACGAATCCTAAATTAAAATATAGGACTACGAACAAAGTTATCCAACCCAAATTGAAATAGACACTAATTTTGTCAGAGGCGGTTCCTTGGATTGACTTAGATATTTGGTTGATTAGTACATATAAACAAGCGACCAAAACAAACACGAGAAGTAACGCTATTTCCAACGACAACCTCAAGAAGTTTCGGAACTTGGAGGCGAATGGCCAGCAATAGATGAACCTACAAGTTTCGAGGAGCTGCAAAAATACCAAACTCCCGATCTGAATAGAAGGGAAGTTGTAAAATATTGTTATGGCCATCATCATCAGAATTTTCTTGACATAAGATATCAAATGGTAGTTATGTGGACGGAAATAGTTTTTGCAAGGCTGATACGATGCATCCTATTCATATTAGACATAGCGAATATTTTTCAATAAACTGCCATAGCGGAGGCAGTAGTCCTGATAAGGATCTGTGTCAATACGTGCCATCGAGTATCCGTTCAGATCGTAATAGCAGTAGATCTGTCTGACCAGCATGTAAATATTCATTAAGATACAGAGCAGCAGAGAGAATGTTCGCCAGTTCCCACTTTGGTCATAATATTCAACCTCCAAGAGGAATGAGAGAGTAAAATACATTACACATACCTAGTGCACTTGATGGAGAAGCGAACAAGCATAGCCCTGGTACTTCTTGTGCTAGGGTAACTTTTTAGCGATGCACCAGGTGATAAGGAAACAGAGATAAGATAGTGCTATTATTATTAAAGGAGCATAGTTATCGAACAGAAAGTAACTACTGAACCCTGTTCTCCTTAAACGAAATTACTGGACTGTCGCCAGCAGTCTTGACGAAGTCAGGTCAGAGATTGTCGGCACGATTACAGTTTTATTGTGGGAAGATTCTTCTTCGAACGGGGGTACATCGTAGAATATGAGGGTTGCTATCACCCTAACGCCCTCGTATAAATTTTTGGGCAACACAGTATTCAGAAGAACCAGACAAGACGTGATCTGGAAACTATTGAACACTAAAAAAATAAATCCGAACTTTTTTATCTCCTGGACACCAGGCTGGGTGGTTGCTGCTAGAATATTATTTGAAACTCCACTCATTATTGATAAGCTATTTTCTTCGAAGTCAGAGAGTTTTGGTAAGTCAACGAAGCTGTAAGAAAGGTTGGCAGCGGCTAAATAGGTCGAGGAATGGAATGCACGCCCATTGACACTTGAATAGGAATGGGAGGAGTCTTGTGTTGAGACCTTAGCATTTTAATTGAGTATGATTGAGAATGATGGGGCATAGACGATCATTCTATAGGTAGAAGAATTTAGAACAGAGTAGTCGTAGTTGAATGTCGACATGTCGAAAGAGCTTCCCAGGGAGAAGCTGCCAAATTCGGAATAAGGAAACGACGAGAAATCAATATCTTGAGAAAAAGTAAAATCGATATAGATAGCTTTAGTCGTGAGGGCATCCGTAGGAATATACATGTTGATGGATAAGTAAACAAAATAAGCGAGATCATCTAGGCATGTAGAAGTGGAGACATCTTTGTTCTGTCCCGATGGACAGGTAATGGAGCAAATATTGTTGTACAAATAGTAACCGGTGTTACAGGCGGAGCAAGGGGAAGGGGATCCCGTGCAAACGCTGCAAGAATTATCGCAAGCATCGCACCGAATAACTGAAGTTTAATTATAGTAGCCAGTTGGGCAAGAAGTTAGGCAACTGTTCGTCGGGGGATACCAAATGTTGTCGGGTGTGATGCAAGCAGTGCAGTTCGTTTCACTTGTCGAACAGACTGAACAAACCGAACTGCAAGGCAGACAGTGTGTGGAATTAACTTGGTAATATTTAGCAATGCACGTCGGCGAGCATGTGGACCCGCTCTGCAGCAAAGCGAATGTAAGATTGGTAGCACATGTTAGACATTTATTACTGTTCATACCATTACAGGTCTTGCAATAGATGTTGCATGTGGCGATTACGATCACGAGATCTTTATACATCCATTAACAGGCAGGGTAAGTACAAGTTCCAAAAATGAGTTGAATGGTGGCGGTTACCAAGGTATGCCCTCTCTCGCCAGTATCGACTAGCATATATTTCTCTGGTACCGTCGGGTCCCCACACTATTCATTAACCACTGGTACGTTAGAAACCGAATTGTTCACGTAATATCTCGTGATCCAGGTGGCACCATCTCCCACAATTCTAAATTTGTCAAGGTTACCCCAGGAATCGATGAAGAGTATCCAATGACGCACCCTCAGAGCATAGTGATTTTGAATGTTGTAAAGTTGTGCCAGTAAAAGTGTCTTGGCCGAACCATATTTTCCAGGGATATTCATATACTTTCCACACGAGCCAGTATTGTAATCGTCCGTCATATCAGTGCTGTTATAATTCTATGTTGCTATTAGGTATGATGACCAAACTGAACATTTGGTAGACCCTCCATATATGCTCCCACAAAAGGTGCAGTCGTATTCAGTAAGGCCTGTGCATGTTCCGTTGCAATAAGCCGAACAGAAAATGGCGTTACACATGTTGGTGGATGAGTTTTGGGTGTATAGCGTGGGGCAAGTAGTGTTGCAAAGATAAGAAGGATAGTAAAGAAAGTAGCCAGTGGCACATTCAGTGCACGTGGTAGAATTTGTAAAACACTTTGTGCAGGAAGCGTTGCAGCTATCACAAGTTTGAGCCGTGGTGTTGCCAAAAGTGCCATCAGGACAGGTCGAAACACATGCGTTGTTGTAGGCAAAGTATCCTGATGTACAAACAGTGCAAGGGGAGGGGTTTGCTGTACATACTTGGCAGCTGGGATCGCATGCATTGCAGAAAAGAGGACTACTATAATAGCCGATAGTAGGGCAAGAAGAAACACAAGAATAGGTCGGCGAATATAGATAGTATGGGGACGCGCAAGCTGAACAATTCGTGGAACTGCCCAAACATGCAGTACAAGCAGAATTACAGGCTATACAGGTAAGTGGGGTAGCTGTGCCTGCGTAGGTGTGGGTAGGACAAGAGACCACACATGTATTGGAGGAGAAATAATAAGTTGGCTGGCAGCTCGAACAAGGAGAAGGATTTGCTGTACAATCGAGGCATTTCGAATCACAACTTCCACATATTTTATTGGTCGTATCTGCCCAGTATCCCTGTCCGCAGGTCGCAACACAGACCAATCCTTTTAAAAAATATCCTGAACTGCATGTGGTACAAGTGGTACCACTTGAACAAACATCACACCCAGCAACACAAGATTCGCAATGAGTTGTGCTGGAGTTGGAATAGTAAGTATTCGGGCAGGGTTTGTAACAAGTGCTGTTTGAGACCAAAAGATACCACGTGGAAATGCAATCAGAACAAGTGTTAGCAGTACCCGAACAGCTTGTGCAGTTAACATTGCAGTCCTTACAGGTGCTGGAGGTATTGGCGTAAGTGGCTGAAGGGCAGGAGCCGTAGCAAGCTGAGTTGTAAAGGTAGTAAGAAGTGTTACAGGAGGTGCATGGGGTGGGATACGAAGAACATACGCTACATCCTGTGGCGCAGACTTCACAAGTTCTGGAACTACTCTTTGCATAATAGCCTGCTGGACAGGTAGCACTGCAAGTATTAGAAAGGAGATAGAAGCCTGATGCACAGGCCGAGCAGTAAGTCGCTGAACTATAGCAGATTGTGCAACTACCATTGCAAGTCATGCATGTCGAGCTAGTATTTGCGTAAGAGCCAGTTGGGCAAGGATTATAGCAGGCTCCCGAGTAGAGGTAATAACCAGATGAACATGTCGTACACGTTGAAGCCGAAGAAGTGCAGTAATCACAATTGGATGGACAGTTCACGCATTTGCGAGCAGAAGTGTCTTGATAATAGCCAACAGGGCAGGAGGAGGGACAACTTGTGGTCAGCAAAAAATAGCCGCTTTTACAACCGCTGCAATTAGATGCTAGAACTGCACAGACAGAACAGCCCGTTCCGCACTGAGTGCAGGTATTGGCTGTACTGTTGAACGTGGTAGTCGGGCAGCTTGAATAGCAAGTGGTTCCCCACAGTTTATAGTCTAAAGAATTGTAGTTAGCGCAAGAAGTGCACTGACTGACGAGAGTGCCGGTACACGTTAGACAATAATTATGGCAGCTCGCAATAAGGACAATGATTTCCTTCAAACCCCAGGTGCAGTCGGGTGAATTGGCACAGACACTCGTCTTAATAACCATCGAGAAAGTAGAAGCGGTGTGAGTGAAGTCTCCTGTGTCTATAGTATCTGAGTTGTCTTTTATTGAACTTGTACCACATCTATTTGATTTACTATAAACGGTGTCACTATGCCCTTTCGTCTGGGTTGCTCGACTCACAGAATCCACAAGTATTTCCACAGTTTCACCACTTGACCAACTGTCGATCCATAACATAAAAAATCGAACCCTCATCGAAAAATGAGTATTAATAGCCTTGTTATTGACAACGAGAATGGCTGTATTATCACTGTATTAACCGGGCATATTGCTGAGTGAACCTCCGCCACAGTTGAAGGTACTGGTGTCATTGAAGTTTGAGGCCGAGTTAAGCGTTTCGAGAGCCGAAGTATATAGTGTGGTGTCAATATTGCAGTTATTGTTGTTCTACACAAAGATGGTGGTGTCGCAATTATTGCAACTGTTGGAGCTTGTGCCTGAACATGAGTTATCGCAGTAAGCTGAGCAAAAAGT
>JAHDVE020003452.1:0-129103 GCA_022606495.2 Halesus radiatus
GTTTGATAGATTCCTCTATCCTTATAAACGGATTGCAATATTTAGAGCACAGACGTCATGTGGGAATGTCAGGATTCCTATCCTTCCTAGGAGTGAACCTGGGCCTTGAAGAAACCCATTTTATAGGAGGGAGGAAAAAACAGAGGTCGGTAGATCATTCCACAGCCGAGCTCTTGAGCACGGAATGAATCGTTCTCATGTGACAAATGTCAACCGTGGCCAAATGTTGGGCGCGCATTTGGCGTGTTTCCCGACTGTGCACCGGTGCCGAAGGAATCAATGACGCTAGTTCCTCAGAGCATCATCCATTAAAATACCGGTACATAAAAACAAGGACAACATTCCCATCTGACGTCTGTGCTCCAAATATTGCAATCCATTTGTTAATATAGAACTAGTTTAAACTATGCATAATGCATATTTGAGGCGTTTTAGTGTTTATTTTGGCATTATTAGTGCATATAGTGGATATTTGCATGCACAGTGCATATTTTCCGATGTCCTGCAATAAGCCTGCAGGACGAAGGCAGGCCAGTGTATAGAAATCACTTCAAAGAATAATTAGTTGGCACCGAAAGTACATGAATATGTATGAATTTCTAAAAAATTGTGTATTAATTTTATTGATTGTAGAATTTACACCCAAAGTTATTTCACTTCCTGCGGGACACCTTGTTGGACGTAATTAAAAATGAAGCAATTATTACTTCCAGTACAGAGTTTTCTCATAATTTCCGCCTTCACGTATTAACAATATTGCGACAGACATTACGTATTTGTCACGTAGCGTTTCCTTTGACGTGATTTGCAATATATAAAGAATTTCGTTACAAATCTAATTATTAGATACATCTATAAAATTTTTACCTACTTCTTCGTAGAAATATTATTTATCTCTATATTTTATCGAAAATTACTTGACCGATTTCGCTGAAAATACCACGGTTTGTTCTAATTAGTGCCGGGAAGGTTAAGAGATTAGTTTGAATGAAATGGGATAATAAAAGTCGTTACAAGGCATTAATTTCGCTGCCAAATCAATTATGGCACCCAAACGACAAGCAAGAATTCGTAACGTCATAACTTCATTAAAAAAAATCCCGAGCAAGGCCGGGTACACATCAGCTAGTTATTTAATAAATTGAATATTCTTTCTTAAATTGTAAAAAGGTCAAGAGATAACCCACATAAATAAAAATGGGATAGGTATATCCGAGACATTATCTAGATTGCAAATTCCTAAGTCCGAAATTTGAAGTATGATATCGATTAAAACAATACTTATCATAAGCTCAGTGGTTAGAGTGGTGTCCCGTTAAAACAGAGGTCCCGGGTTCGATTCCCAGATGTGACTGATACCTTTTTATTTTCTGTTTCTTTTTCCGTTTCGTGTTTCATTTGAGATTTGTTAATATTATCGTCAATGATTGAATTGATATTCTTTTAAATTAATAAAGATCACAGAGATATGGAGTAAAATGAAACAAACAGTTACTATATAGAATTACTCTTGGAAATTCTGTTTACATCTGCCTCACAACATTCCCTAATAAGGAAAAATATTATGTCTTTAAAATATATATTCACATAGATCAGCATTCTGAACGCCGATTCTGAATATAACTTTTATTACATATAATTAATTATACGTAGAATTTATAAATCGTTAATTAAAAGTGAATAAATAATCATCTCATCAAAATACCTTGTTATATTGGTATCATTGTATTTGAAACATCTGACGTCGCGTGCGTGTTCTGTTTTTGGATTAGTATGGAGATTTTTATTTTTCAATTTTGTTTTGCATTTTAAATATGTATTTGTTTTAACTTTGGTGAAATTTAAACTTAATTAGGCTGACTTTAAGCTCTATAATTGTTGTTAAATATAAATAAATATTAATACCAGAAATTAGAGTATTCAAATGTGGATATTTTTATAATGTTAATGCTCAATACTATTACTGTTCTTCGAGTTAAAGCTTCTAAAAAGGTACATACTGTTATTACTTATGTTTAGTTATGGTTTACTATCCATAGAATATAAAATTATGTACGGTAAAGCTCATCCTTGTTTTGACATTTCACATTCTAACCTCAAAACCGACCGCCCATAGATTGGAGCATTTTGGCGTCCTTTGTAAAATTGATATGAAAACTAACTTTAGAAAAAAAAACGAAATATTATGTATTTCAGTTTGAAAGTCATTAACGTCATTCGGTTCCTTATTGTGACATATTCACATGTTTGAAAGGAAAGCTGCCTACGTTCAATGTTATGCTATAAAATAAGAAAAGGTAATTGGAATTATTGACATTGCTCTCAAAAAACCGAAAGTGCAAAATAATCCATCAGTTGTGAATCACCAGGCCAAATATTTCTGTATTCAATTTATGATTTGTTTATGTAAATGAATTAAACAAAACTCCATGACTAATACCAATACAAGATTCATCTCAAGTAGGCGGATATTAAACATATTCTGAAATTGAGGTCCATTGGGCGAAGCTGTGAGGAATGTCATCCCATTGTATTGTTAATTATTCATGCGTTTCTTTTCCTGCATTTGCGACAATGAATGCAGTAGAAAATTAATTTATTACCTGGCAATGTTCCCACTGGTTTAGTTGGAAGTCATTTTACGAATCGTTATATGAGACGTGGGTTTAATTACGCAGTATATTGTTTAGAATTTTAATAACTTTGACCAGAATGAAAGTACTTTAATGGTTTGTGACCCATAGCGTGTTTATGACATTATTTGATATCACTTTTCAAGTAAAGAAATCATAAATTTGTCATTGAGTCTCGTGAAAAATGTACACTAATCATTATATTTTCAAATTAAAACATATTTTGAGACAGTTTAACAGCTTTTTGTGAGATATTTTTTTCTGCACTCCTAACTGCTCCCGACTGTCCGGAGTCAATGGGACTATACCATCCCCAATTTAGGTATGTTCTAAGGGTTCTGGGAGTAGGGAAAAGAAGGGAAGGAGATGGGGGGAGATATAGTTAGGAAATAGGTGTATAGCTATTCAGATCTAGTCACCAAACTCGGCTAACATAATTTCGAACAATGTTTCGATTCTGAATGGCAGTTTTTAACTAGGGCGAAACTGAGAGTATCTACCGCTCTGAAACGTGTCACAAATATACAAATAAAATTTAATTAAGTTAATTTCATTATATTGTATCTAGCAATCATTCATAATCTTAAGAGAAAACTTAATAATGTGAATTACAATCAACCTTTAAAAATTTCTCAGTGAAAATGACAATTACGATCTCATCAAAGCTATCAAATTCAAAAACAACCAATAAAACGTAATGTTCCCTATTACCACGTATATACCGTTAAATATTCGATAATAAAAAAAACTCTCTAAACAATTCTAATATAAAATTACTATATTATTTATCGATGATGGATCGTAAAAAATGCTTTTCTACCTTGGTAGTAAAACAAATATTACGTCTAACATATATTTTTTAAGAAATTTTACTAAATATAAGACAAAAAAAGTCCCGATAAACTACCTTTTAGTAGTTTGACTAACGGATGATTGTCATTCAAAACCTTGTAATCAATTTACAGTTAAGGTACTTATTTATAAAATTTAAAAAAAAAAAGAAACATATGTAATAAACGTAAATCTTTAAAACATAAATATTTCATAATAATCGCTCTCAAAAATATTTCTACTTGTAAATGCATAAAAATAGAAATTTTCTAATACAAAAAGTTTCCTACGGTTAATCAAGTCTTCAATATATTTATTAACAGTTTTATTTTAAAAGAATTTTTTATTTCGGCTGATAATATATCGACGGCTTAGAGTTAAAATGTGCTAACCACAAAATGGAAATTGTTAGAAAATTAGTATAAAAAAAGTTATTTTTATACAATAATGAAAATGTTAAGTTTAAGAAAGTATTCTTGATACTTGAGCAATTGTTTTTATTAAATAATATCATATTGCTATTTAACAAGAAATTAGTTTTTATTTTATCATAACTAGAAAGTTTGTTTTGTAGTTACAACATTTTAACTCTAAGTCATCGTTGTTTAAACAGCTAGGAATCGTGTAATCTGACGTTCTTTGTCCATTAATGTTTGCATGGTTAGAAACCATTAATCTTTTTTTCAAATTGAGACGAGTATTGTAAGTGTGATAAAGTCTATTTGTATTATATATAGGATTATTAATGTGCTGAAATATATATTTTTGTACCATAGAATTGTTCTTACAGAAAGAATTTTGAGACTCTGTTAAAGTATGGAATATTATGCCTTTGTTCGTATAAACTTTTATGAGCTAATAAGTTAACCGATGAATTTAGCAGTGATTTTTTATATATATTTTTTTATATGAATACCGCACAAGAGTCCCAACTGCTCCCAACCGTCTGGAACAAGTGAGACTATGGCATTCCAAATTGGGAATGTTATGAGGCTGAAGGTAATAGGGAGGGGAAGTAGAAGGGGAAGAGGAAGGTTGGGAAATACCTGGCTATTTAGATCTGGTCACCAAACACGGCTATAAGCCATTTCAAGCAACGTTTCAATTCTGAATGGTGGTCTTTCACCAGGGCGATACTGAGAGTATCTTCCACTATGAAACGTGCGCAAATATACTATATATTATTTTTAAATTTAATTAATTGTGAAACAACATAAATTAATTAAATAAAATTTACTTGCGCTCGCCGGGATTTGAACCCGCGACCTTCGGATTCGTAGTCGAGAGCCTTACCCCTCGACCATGGAGGAGTGATTGAAAATGATTGAAATTTGTTTCACAGGAAGGTCGATGATTCAATTTATGCATAATCTTCTTTGAACGCCTCAATCTAATAGCCACTTTCTTAATGTTAACTATTATAATAATAGGCCTGTGGCAAAGAACATAGGATAGCATCAAATATTACGCGGCTTCTAATAGTAGGTAATTTAGATTTTCGTTATTACTGTTCACAAAACAAGTCTATGTTACTTGTTACATACATGCTACCTGGAGAAGGTGTAAGATATTGTAAGTGTATGTCGCTTTTACGTAATTAGATCGAGAGTTACATCGACATGTAGAAGTGTCAAATGATGTAAATTTTATGAGTGAATATTTACAATTTCTTTTTCGTAGAAAGCAACGACTTTGTGGTGCGACATTATAATTGAAATACATCAACTATGATTTAACAGCAATATTTATTAATGGTTAAGATGCCGACCGGGTTTCATTTTCTTCCAAAGCGAAATTACGACTTTTCATTCATTACGACTATTTTATAATAATTGGTGGAATAATAAAAAAATATTTTCATCGAGAATTTCGACACTTTAATTGGAAGTTTTTAATTGATTTTAATTCGATTACATGACTAGTTTTAACAGTTGGGTGTGAATCGGGAATAACTGTATTGAATAGTATGTTCCTTAATAACAATGTTTTTCCTTGAAAACTTTGTTTTCCCGCCTAAAATATAAATTCTCCAGCAAAACTGTATTTTCCTTTCATGCCAAAACTGAAACATTGACTGTCATTTAAAAGAAAATTCAAAAGAAAACTTATTAACCAACCCCGAATTCTTTAAGTAAACTATTTAAATTGAGTCGGACAACATAAAAAAATCTATTCAAATGCTCTGTGATTCAACTACAAGAAAAATCTATTATGAAAGTACCTACCTACCCCGATTTATTTTCACTGCTTACGTGGAATCGGGTAAAATTACAAACCGTCATCAAATTTAAATACCTCTCCATCTGCCGGCACATAAAACAATCACCAGATATTTAATACAGACAGTTGTATAAACAACGTTGATCATTTAATTGAATGATTATTTATTGTTTGCCATTAAATAACCATAAAAATCATGCTATTTTATTGGGATTTCTCCAATAACTAGAGGTCAGGCAACTCGTTGAAGCTACTGTTAGAATTATTATGGATGGTAATGGATAAGTAGAGGTGGCGACCTTTTGATTGGAATATATTACTGAATGAGGCAATACAATATGAAAATCTATCAGTAGCGTATGCGATGTTGATTTTTCTCATATCCCTACATATTTTAGTCTGTTTTTTGATGGGCAACTAAATAAATGACACACAGATTAAGAGGGAATAAAAAGATTATGGGGAAAATACAGATTTTGAGGGAAAATGCATATTAGGAGAGAAATTAACTGTGAATGGCTGAGTTGGAATCGCGTCTGGGTCCCACCCAGGCGTCGTGAGTTAATTTCCTCCGTTGACTAAGTCCTCCATCACGACACAAGCAACATCTTCCGCTTGCTATGATGGTAGTAGGAGATTTTCATATATTGCCAGGTTATTCGTAACCAGAAAATGCTTGTCTTTGTTAAAAAAAATTATAATAGTGGGAGGGAAAACTCACATTACGAGGACAAAAAAAAATATGGAGGAAATACATAGATTTAAGAGAAAAAACGTAGAGTATGAGGGAAAATAAAAGGTGATGATTTGTAATACCTGTGTGATCATTTGATATGTTAGTGAAATGTTATTGGATAACTATATTTCAGAATAAAATAAAATAATAAACACAGATATTCAGGGAAAATACGTACTAAGATGAAAAACACATATTTTCGGTGAAAATGAAAATGAGAAAGAAAAAATACAGTTTAAATGGAAACAGATTTCTATTGAAAATACACATTACCCAGCCTCCTAAAAATATAGATTTCTATTGAAAATACAGATTAGCCAGCCTCCTGAAAACAAAAATTTCTATTGAAAATATAGATTAGCCAGCCTCCTGAAAATACAGATTAGCCACCCTCATAAAAATACAGATTTTTATTTCAAATACAACTTAGCCATCCTCCTGAAAATACGGTAGTAAAATTTTGTGTGGCATCGAAAATAACGGGATACAAAAAAAATTACACGGGCGCGCAAATTCCTAGCAACGCCACTGAATCTTCCGCATCCGACTGCAAATGGAAACTCTACAATATGTGGACCAGGCCACTTCTACTGCGACTAACTTCACGGTGCTTTAATATAAATAAATAACAGGCGTGTCCGCGATTCGATTCAGGAATTTCTTCAATTCCCCGAGCACTTTCGATCGTGACGCCATCTTGGATCCACAACGCAGAAACAAAAGAAGCCCGCCGCACGGATTAATGGATGTAATTATTTATTTATTACCTTATTTGATACGTACACTGAAGGGAAAACCCCGTAGAAGTGCATTGTGGGCGTGTTCGTGTGCCCAAAGTAGTCTGGAGCCTGGGAGTCGAAACGTCCCGTGTAAATTGGTGTTCAATTTATTGCTATAACTCGTTGAAGCGTGTAAACCTCATTGTAATATTTAATCATTGAATGTAATATCAACAAATCTCAATTGAAATACGAATCAGAAAATAAAAAAAGGTAACGTTCACATCTGGGAATCGAATCCAGGACCTCTGTCTTAATGGGACTAGCACACTATTCATTAAACCAATTACACCTTATTGCTTTTCGTCATCTTTATCGATATTATACCTCAATTTAAGAAATACTAATATCATCTTCAATTAATTCCCATATTTTGACTGCTATCTTTCTGCATGATTGCAAGGTTCTTCCAGAATTTATTTGCATTCTAAATAGTGTCTTGGATATACCAATACGATTTTATTTCATTTTTATGGGATATCTATTAACTTTTCTATAAGTCTAGAATAAATATTTAATTTATTGGATTAACTTATTGAAATTTATATACCTCATATAAATGAAAACTCGTGAAGCTCATAAATCTCTGTGTCATTTTCTGTTTCGTATTTCAGTTGAGATTTGTTAATATTATCCAAAGATTAAATATTACAATCAGGTTTATAAGCTTCAATAAATTAATCATAAAAAAAAAAGATAATAAAAATCTAATAGGTATATCCGAGACACTATATCGATTACAAGTAAATTATGGTAGAACCTTGCAATCATGCAAAAAATATAACAGCCAATTTGTTGACAAACTACTTAATAGGGTGTTTTCACAACTACGGATACCGTTAAAAGTTTATATATAATAAAAGTATATACCGTTAGATTTATAGTTTATATTTCCTATTCTGACAAACGCACTGAAAATTTGTAATTTTCATTCAAAATAAAATAAAAAAAACGATCTAAAACCGCACATTCCGAAACGAATCGAACTGGCTGCAACGCCATTATGATGTACGTAACGCTATTGGCTGGTAAGAAGGCTGTCACTGACGTTGGTCGGCGTGACCTCAACAACGCCATATTCACGAACAAAATAGCCAATACAAAATACAATGAAAAATTTTTTTTGGAAATCATTTCAAAGAACAACAAAAATAAAAATACGAATAGTTATATTTTTTATTTTATGATATTGGTAATTCTTAAATTGAAGTGTGATATCGATAAATATGACGGAAAGTAATAAGACATGGGTGCTGGGTTCGTTTCCCAGTGCGAACATCCCCTTTGTATTTCTTGTCCTTTTCTGTTTCTTTTTTCATTTGAGATGATTATATTGATGTTCTTTTAAATCGGTTTAGATCACATATATATAGAGGAAGTGTATAGCAAGGAATTCAACCATTCTTTATTTACTTCGGTGTGCTTGAAGCAGAGGAAGTTTTGAGAAACTTCGGATGAAATGTGTTCATATTTTTTAATGTGTACATTTCATTGGCTGTCTGTTTTATGTGATGCAAAACACCTTATATGAAATTGTTCATTCGATTCATTTCAAATCGGTTAGGATCGCACTTCTATTAATTATCTCTTCAGTGGAAACGCAGCTGTCGGGTATCGAATTCAATGGAGAGGCGTTTGAAAGATAAATGGGGAATTGTGTTGAGAAAGAAAAAAACAATAAAAGAAAACTCAAGACAGGACCATGATGTATATTCTGTCATTTCTCATTAGGTAGAAAACTCATTGTTTTCAAATAGCAAAACATCTTTCTAAAGTAGAAATCTGTTTTTCGAAGAAGCAAAAACTCACAAACGGTGAGTTCTGGTGTCTTCAAATTCGCTCAACGTAATTGCTACCATTAGCTATGTAGCTTTATAATAATAACTTAACTCTGAAAAATTAGATTAGTTTCGATACTAGCGTTTGTTCCATACTTTAGAAATTGTTCAACGAGTAAAAATTGTCTAGAAATTTAATGATAGGTATAAAAAACAAAAAGAACCCACGAAGTAGGGCCATAATAAATGTTCTGTCATTTCTCATTAGGCAGAAAAATGTAAACGTAACTTTTAGACTTTAAAGGTATAATTGAATGATAATCCTATATTAAATTAAACGAACAAGTGAAAGTGGATGGTAGAAGAATTTGGGATTGGCTCTAGAAATACCGGTAAGAACAATGTAAGGTTTTGATGGTAGTTAACGGTCAGCACCCAAAAATACAGACTTTGCAGGTTGCTAACTCAAGAAATACTATGAATAATTTATGTATAAATTCCATACTGGTAATTAGGAAAATGTATAAGGTTTCAAAAGACAATAATCGTCAAACTGTAATCTTTTAAATTCTATATGAGATACGTACCTACTAGAATTTGAGGTAAAATGTTTAAAATTGTTTTCACTTGTTTTCGAACCACACTTACTTTTAGGTATTTTGGAATGTATTTCATAGAATTAACAAATTACAGTTTGAGGATTTTGGTATTTTGAAAAATTATTCATTTTTATTAAATTATTCACTACCCGTATAAATCTTACAGATTTGTGTTATTGCTTGAGTTAGCAACTTGCAAAATGATTTTTAGGGCTATTTTTAGTGCTGGCCCTTAAACCTACACTAAAGTAAACTTTTATACCTATACTTCGATTAAACCAACTAATTATCTATTTCTGTAACATTCTGTTTTTCGTTTTAGTTCGACACTTATTTTATGAGATATTACTCTTGAAAAAAAAATGTTGTTTTAGGAACTCTGGACATAAATAATATCCAAATCCATACGGTACTTACTTTCATTCCGTAAATACAAAATTCCACGAGACTGAGTCACGTCCAAATAAAAAAATTAAAATAACTAAACTTAACGAAATGAGTAAAAGTAAACGAATATCTAATATCACGATTAATGCGATTATAATCTGACGTTTGACAACTTTTCCCGCCCAATTACGCTAGTGTTGCCAGAGTAGCAATTTCACGCCAATCTTGATAGGAAAGGTAGGTACCTACCCTATTGCAATTACCCACCACATATAGTCAGGTAGGCACTAACCTATCTATTCGATTAAAAGTGAAACTTACGACGCACGCTCTTACAGATCGACAAACTTATATATGTAGTCAGGGGTGTAGCTACTATAGATATTCACAAAACAAATAATTATACGTATTTATGAAATCATCCGTTTTTAGTTCCTATTTTTGTCGCCTGAACAAATGAGTATTTACAGTCTGACATTTAAGGTAGACAAAACTTGAGGGCGCCGCGATCGTTTAAAAGGTTTTAAATGATAACACAGAAATAACACAACACAAAAGATGGCTTATGGGAAAATCAAAGTAAGTTTAAAAGGCACCTTGGTCCAAGTGGACACATTTTATTTTAACCAAAAGTTGTTCAGAAATTAGTGGTACCAGATGGAATTTAAAGATAATTTTGTATTATTTAACGAGATGCAAGCAAAGTAATTACATGAATTAAACAAAATCACTTTCATAGATCATTATTAGAAAAAATTATAAAAACGATGTTTTGCCTTTTTAAAACGAACTGTCAAACGCGAATGTGTGATAATATTTGATAGTGAAGAACACATTTCAAATACAAAGTGAGTAGCTTGGTGTTGCCATGGTAATGACATTTTGTAGTTCAAAAATAATAAATACATGCAAATTAATACCACATTACTTTGTCTTTCAGACTGAAAGATACTCTCAGTATTGTCCTGGCGAAAGACCACTATTTGAAATAGAAACGTTTCTCCAAATGGCTTTAACCATGCTTAATGACCAGATCTGATCTGCCGGGTACTTCCCAACCTTCCTCTCTCGCATCTCCCTCCCCTCTCCAAACCCTTGAGCCTCAGAAAATACTAAAATTTTTGCCATCCATAGTCTCTCTGGCTCCGGACAGTTGAATAGTACATATCAAATATCAAAAATGCACACGGTACAACTTTCGACGAGCTTATTTGTTGGAATTTTCAACTGCAATGAAAGCAGTCGCGTTTCTAATGAATATACTGATCAACAATCTAGTCGAATTCAGTTTAGATATATTCTACAGGCATGATTAGACGCCATAATCCATTTTAATAAGCACAACTGCATGAAGCTTAAAGTTGTCGAATGCGTTGAATGCAGTTTTCTCTACCACAGTTGCATTAAATATAACGTCAAACTAGCACTTGTATAATGCACTTCTACACTTGGAAACAAATTGCAACGGATGGTCCCAACATTGCTCCTAGCAAATGTTTTCTAATTCCAAAGTTGCAGCAGAATTTGTGGACCCAGAATTTTTATTATAAAAAATTAAACAAGATAAAGATCATAAGGTCCTGTTAAGCCAATCAAGGGTGGAAGATACTGTCAGTATCGCCCTGGTGAAATATCAACACTCAGAATTGAAACGTTGCTTGAAATGGCTTTTAGCCGTGTTTGGTGACCAGATCTGAATAGCCAGGTATTTCCCCACCTACCTCTTCCCCTTCTCCTTTCCCTCCCCAATACCTTCAGTCTCACAACATTCCCCAATTAGGGATGCCATAGTCTCACTGGCTCCAGACGGTTAGGAGCAGATGGGACTCTTGTGCGGTATTCATATAAAAAATAAAAATAAAAATCACAATGGCTTGTCAACTAACAGGTGTCTATATTTTATTATTTCCATTTGTTTATATACATTATAATTTTCATCGTTATTATTCCTATGTTGAAATTGAACAAACCATAAACATTTATACATTAGAAAAGCGTAGGAAGGACTTTGATCTTATTTTCATTTTAAAAATAATTAATTGTATTATAAACTCACCTTCTTTATTGCAACTCCTTCAGTTCAACATTCCTTGCCGTAGACTCAGAAACAATGAATTGCTTTTCCCCAATAAACACTCTACTAATTATGCTTACCATTCTCCACTGTGCAGAATTTCGAGATCTGTTAACTCAAGTCAAGGCCTTGAAATTTTTGGTACCAGTCTGAATGATTTTTCTAGGGCTTTACGAAATTGGAACTCGAAGATTATCATTTAGAATGTCTAAAATCATGGACTTTTCTAAAACTATATTTAGGCTTTGACTTGAATGCTCTCTTTTTGTCATTGCTTCATTCTTGTATTCTGTATGTGCTGTTCTTTTTCTGTAGCTCTTGTTTATTTCATTTCTTGTTATGTACATTAATCCTTAAATAAAAATAAATAAAAAACCAAAATTAAATAAATAAAAACCTTAATATCTTTACAGTTTATCATTAATCTTTTATACATTTCAATCCTCCCATTCAATCGCTATCCAAATTTACATCCACATTATCAAATCCCTTCTCTAAGATCGCCATTTTTTCAACACATATTTAACCTTATTCACAGAGTTAATTTTTTTAAATTATATGACATTAAGTTAAATATATTATGTATATTGTATTCTAAATGATGACCAAAGGTAGGCTGTGTGTAGATTTTCAAGTTCGTGTAAGAATTGTGCGTTAAATATTTAAAAATGGGCATTTTATTATCACATTCTGCTGATTGTTATGGCCAACTGAAAAAATGAACGTACGAGTTTATTTCTTGGAAATTTGGGGCATTTTTAAAAAGGTTCTCTTTTCTTTTAATTTCCCTTTGTGGTTCGTTGTTTTTCCGGGGGTGCTGAAATGCTGGGATTAGTATGCCAGTCGATGGCATCCAGAGTCACTTGATTCATCACAGATATGGCACTGATAAATAAGCACATTTATCTATTTTAATACGTTCCGAATAGTTGGGATTCATATTTAGTATAACATTAAAAAAAAAAATTGATAAACTACCACATAACACACAAGCTGTAAACGTTTCATTGTGTGTCGAATTCCTTAGTTAGAGTTAATCGATTGAGTAAGTGTCACGAGTGTTAAATTCAAATTCTTACATATTATAGCGCAGAGGTTCTCAAACCTCATGGTGGGTGGCCAATTGATTTAATCCCCGATAACGGCACGGTTGACGGTTCTGTCTGAATCTAGAGTCCAGAATGATGAGTACTCTGAGTATCGCACTGGTGAAAGACCACTATTCAGAATCGAAATGTTGATTCAAATGGCATTAGCCGTGTTCGGTGATCAGATCTGTATAGCCGGATATTTCCCAACCTTCCTGTCTCCATCCCCCCCCCCACCCCACCCCACTCACATCGGCCTCACAACATACCCCAATTGGGGTTGCTCTTGTCCCATTGACTCCGGGTAGTTGTGACTCTTGTTCGGTGTATAAGTAAATACTCAAAAATCTTCAATTTAGTGAAGGTTTAAAGAAAAATATTTAAAAGATAATAAAAATGTTCGTATATATTTTTTTCTTTTTTGTATCGAACATGGATTCAATCGAAACCCCAACGTGTATATTTGTGTATTTGCTAATAGGGGCGGCTCGTGACTTTTTAATGTGCTAAAGTACTAAGATCGGAAAAAAATAACTACACTAATATTTTCCGGATTTTTTAAATTGGGGTGGTCAAGTCGTCGCTTTAACAAAATTTCCAGAAGATACAAAAACTGGGTTTTTGCCGGATTATTATACTTTTTTAATATCGCGAATACACCCCACACCCCATTAGCAAAACATGTAATAAAATGCATAAGAATTCGTCAAAAAGCGATTTTTTAGCTCTCCTGGAAAGTTGCTAAATATGAGATACACCTTTCTGCATTGTGGGTGACCACAAACTAAAGAATCTTCATACAAAAGTTCACACAGAAACATTTTCAACTAAGAAGAAGTAGAAAGACATCTTGTTGTTTTAAAATGTGATTTGTTGTGTCACAATATTTGGGAACCCATGCGGCAGGAGAATGACTTTTTATTTCCAGATAGACTGGCAACAATACAAATTTAACATGGACGCCTTTGGGTAGGTCCATACCTCCTTCTTTAACCGGTTGTGTGTAACACTGTAAAGGGTTTAGATTTTGAGGTTACTCTGTACCTCGTATGGTACTGACTGGGTTTTAACAAACTGTGTGATAAATCATTTGAGAAGGGAGGCTGTGAAGTAAGAAATAAACCAGTCTCGTAAATCAGGACCGCCATAAATAATATTAAAAGTTGTATGAAAATTATTAAAAAAATATATTAAAAATACATGTCTTTTACGTACGAGTTTGTGTGAGAAAAAGTATGGTTTTATGTGAAGCAAGGAGTCCATGCCAGGAAAGAGGTGTGTTTCATTTCAAGCAATCTATTAGTTCATTTATATTGTTTCTTTTTTCTTACGGGAAATAGGAGGTTTTTATTATCATTCTGTAGACAAAGAAAGAGAGGAAGTTGCCATTATTGTTGCAGTTGCATTTGCAGTTAAAATATTAACCACAACCGCAGACAAAATGAGGTGTCTATCTGCCAACAATAAAATATAGGGTTTGTCTGTTTTCTGCAGACAATGGAAAATAAATACAGGACGTAGGAGGCTGGAAACATCCCAATTCCAAATCCTAATAAATTGAGTATGAACAACAACAAAAAAATCCACCATTTCAATACGGACAGTATCGTTGTAAGCGCTGCACTGATAAACGGATGTTAGCAATCACTGCGTGGCACTTTTTTAAATTCAGAGTAGGTATATATGTTTAACTCTTTAACTGCTGGTAACGTCCATAGTCGGGAGCCTGCCCCGTGCCACCACTGCGGATCCCGTCTATAGCCATTTTTGTATATGTGACATTTTATGCAGATTTATTTTATTCATTAAAGAAAAGTTCGTTGTTGATAATTTCAATGTTTTAAAGAATTATTGAAGTTTGTTTTCATATCAGAGAAAGTGTGATTCTTTGCTTCTTGCATAAAGGTTAGACTTTTTCAATTCTATTAAATACAGTTTGTTGGTCTTAAATAAACTCCGCAAATATAATAGTGCCCGAGAATAGGATTGACCGCCTTGGAGTGATTTTCTCACGAAAATGGCGCTATAGAAGTTATCCAAATAATATTATTATATTGAAAATAAAACATTTGTCTTGTTTAGGAACATAACTTTTATTTTTTTACAGTTATTACCGATCGGGTTTCGCTAGTACCGTAGTTTCTTCTGAACTATCCTATATATATTGTTTACAGATCTGTAAACAATATATATAGGATAGTTCAGAAGAAACTACGGTACTAGCGAAACCCGATCGGTAATAACTGTAAAAAAATAAATGAAACAAAAAAGCGGGCGGAGGTCCAGGGGGGTAGCAGGTACTGGGAAGGTAATGGACTTCAAACTGTCAAATTTGAACATTTTTTGTATTTTTTTCCTTATCTCTAATGCTTTTCAATTATCCAGTCTGATACCTATTCCAGTTATTTTTCATTTATTATTATTATCGCATTCTGAAAATCAGAATTGACAAAAATTGTATCCGCTATTCAAAGGCATTCTTCGGTAAGAAATAATTTTTATTTTATAATTTTGTAAGTTTCACGGGTTTTGAATAACCTGGCAATATTTCAAGTGCTCCTATTCCCAGCACAAAAAACAACCACAACATGAACAATTAACATTTTTGACATAATGAATTTTCCCGTTGACGACGATATGCAAACTCTTCTATTGAGCTGCCATTTAATGACAGCAATCTTGACAATGTCGCTAGCATGGCTAAATGAATATAGTGAAGGCCTTAGTAAAATTGACCAAACATATACGATTTGCTGACTACACTGTGAAACCGCATGGATCATATTTGCGACAGTCGCTAATGGGGCACGCTGTCAAAATCTCATGTTTGATACAGCAGAGTCCATCGGGTTAATGAATTCTTATTTGAGCGTTAAGTATCATAGTGTTTCTATGATTTTTATTGTACAAGAAGATTGCAAATTCACCTCTTTGTTACCGTAAAGCTGTAACACTGAGATGATACCGTATATTGTATAGATACCTACTCCGGAAGGTGGACCAACACCGCCAAGAAGGCAGAACGGAAATCACTGACCGGAAAGACGATAGACCCACTGCCTGAAGTAGGCTCCATCTGCAGTAAAAACAACAACATACCGACCATAATAGCAACTGGCAACATGCCTGTATAGTCATGGATGGATAACATCGCCATTTCCATTTAAGTACAACAGTATCTCGTTACAACTGTAAAATCAGATTCATCTGCTTTACGTCTTTTATTTGCGCTAAGGAGCCTAATTTTTAATGCTCAAAATACTTAGAAAATACTAATATAGTCATATCGCACCCCGGGGAGAATAGTGTCGCATTTGGGATAACACCGTTTTCCAGGAAACGCATTTAAACTCGTATTATTTTTATTGGACGTCTTGGCTGATATCGACTATAGAGTCGTAATTACGTAAGCGAATATGATTGAAAAAGCAACTCCGTATTTGTTCTACTTGTAATATACCTACAACCTTTATCTCAGTTTACGCAAGGCAGGGGGGGTGCAATATAGTATAATCGTTGCGAAATTATAACATGTTTTCACCTTGAGAACGCTTTACAAATTCTAGTAGAGAAGGCTAAGTGTAATTTTTGATTTCTGTTCATTTGGTGCCAGGTAAAGTCTCTCTTTCCAGACTGTTTTTTCTTATTTTAATTGATGACTAAGAATAAAAATTCATCACCGTCGTTATTTTCTTATCCTATCCTAATGGAGTTGGGGACTAATTGCTTCGGCAAGACGCTTGAAGACATCCCTATTTTGATCGTCTTCTGTTGCCTTGGTCCATCGCATGCCCAATCTCTCCTCGAACAGCTTCTACGGTTGTTTTTCTCAGCGTTGTCTCGGGCGATCAACTAGACAT
This sequence comes from Halesus radiatus, assembly GCA_022606495.2. Lineage (NCBI taxonomy): Eukaryota > Metazoa > Arthropoda > Insecta > Trichoptera > Limnephilidae > Halesus > Halesus radiatus. The sequence continues at coordinate 16,986 of JAHDVE020003452.1, forward strand.
CTTTTCTCTGAAATTGCCGCCAGTATTTTGTGCAAAAGTCACTAAAAGAGACATTTTTACAAAAAGTAGCAGGGGTTCGATACTAGGCACATTTCCCACATTTCACATGACTCCTGCCGCTGTTCTTAAAAATTTCATTAGAGCAATATCATTTTCTCAATATTAGATATTTTTGTACGGCTTTTATGCAAACAAAGGCGTTTCATCTTGTAAAAATATTTATTACATTACGCAAATACATATATATATATATATAGTATATAACATCATAGAAAGCACACACTATTGTATAATAATTAGTGACAGTTGAGAATATTTAAACAACCGAAAATATTTGTACTAGTGCTATCGTCTTGTCAAATCGATATTCGGGGTAAGCAGTTTGCCAGTTCTAAGGAAGCAAATGCTCAAGTTATGCATGGTGTCATATTTTGTAATTATTGTTTTTCTTTAATCTATCTATGTTATTTTATTTACTTATTTATTCTTAAATTTAAATATAAAATCAAAAATATTGGAGACTGTCTCACTAGGACAATCCTGTGTTGAGATGAGCGGCTTTGCAATTTAACAATAATCAGTCAATATTAATCAGTAAGTCCCTTGAGGTGATTTTACGAAAATTTAACGAAAACGGCGCTATAGAAATAATCCATTTATTTATTTATTTAAGTAAATAAAAATACACGAATAAAAATAAGTAAATAATAATAAATAAATAATAAAAATTAAATAATAATAATAAGAAAATATTAATAAGTAAATACTAATAAGCACATAATGATAAAAATAGGTAAATAATAATAAGTAAATAAAATTATTTAAATAATAATAAGTACATTATAATAAAAATAAAAACAGGTAAATAATAATATGTAAATAAAATTATGCAAGTAGTAATAAATAAATAATTAGATGTAGGTACAAAAAAATTATAAGTAAATACTAATAAGTGAGTAGTAATATATAAGTAGTAAGAAGTAAATAGTAATAAGTAAGTTATAATAATAATAATAATAAGAGTTAATTTCTATAGCGCAGTTTTGTGAAGGTTCACCTCAAGTGCGCTTTACACTAACTAACCTAACCTAATTGTAAAATAACAGATATACTACATAGTATATCTGTTATTATAATATATATACAATATGCAAATTAATACTATGACATACAATATTCATGAGCAGGTATTATAAAATAACAATTTAGAAACTAATGGTGTAAATAATCAAATATGTAGTAGGTACAAATAACAAGAGAAAATTATATGACATTATATACATGGTTTTTCACTGAATACTAATGGAATTAAATAACAAGGAGAGAAAACCGCAACTAAATAAGCTATGGAGGATTGAAAGAAAAAGAAAAAAACAGAAAAAAAGAAAAAGAAAAAGAAAAAGAAAAAGAAAAAGAAAAAGAAAAAGAAAAAGAAAAAGAAAAAAAAAGAAAAAGAAAAAGAAAAAGAAAAAGAAAAAGAAAAAGAAAAAGAAAAAGAAAGAAAAAAATGTCCTGAAATTATGTTTCTACGTACATGAATTTATGTTTTATGTCGGATAGGATTTTTTGAATAATTTTGTTTTCAATACCCGTTTGAACTCTGCTAAATTCTGAATGTTAGCAATATTTGGGGGAAGCTTATTCCAGATGACCGGGCCCGATATAGAAAAAGCGCGATCATAGTACACGGGTTTATTTGACCGAGAGGGTTCAACTAATCGGTTAGCAGCATTCAAATCTGCTGACCTCAAAGAAAGCTGTCTATCACCTGGGTTTTGTCGGACACAGAGTTCAGATATATAGGCTGGTGCCTTTCCGTGGAGTGCTTTGAAGGTTGTTAAGCAAATCTTGAATTCTATTCTTTCAGGGCATCGAAGCCAATGAAGGCGATCCCTTAGAAGTGGAGTTATGTGACAATATTTAGGCTCACTATATATAATTCTCGCCGCAGCATTGAAGACAGACTGGATCCTATTGAGTTGTTTCTGGGGGAGACCAGCATATGCACTATTACAGTAGTCCATACGTGAGACAACAAAAGAATTTATTAGTGTTTTAGCTGCATCAGTGGGAAGGCATCTACTGATTGATTTTATCTGTCTAAGATGGAAAAAGCCAGAACTTACCGCCTTTGAGATTTGCGACTCAAGAGATAGACAACTGTCGATAGTGAAACCAAGAAATTTAATTTCTTTAGAAGGAATGATATCAGTGCCCTGAATTTGAATCGGACTGAAATCAAGAAGGTCCTGCCTTCCGGGAGAAGATATCCAAATGAACTCTGTTTTGGTAGGGTTAAGTTTAAGTTTATTAACAGACATCCAACTTGATACTGTGTCGATAAAGTCAACAACCTCATTTTTTAAGATGTGTTTTTCATCCGGAGAACAAAACTTGAAAATTATACGATCATCCGCATAGCCCTGTGATTCAAAGCCAGCCGAGTGAATGAGGCGTTCAAGACGATTTGTATACAAAATAAAGAGAATGGGACCCAGGACGGAACCTTGGGGAACTCCAAATTCAATTGGAGATTCAGGTGAAGTACATTTATTGAAAATTACTGAGCTTATTCGTCCAGACAGGTAAGATGTCATCCATTTTAGCACATCACCCCGAACGCCAAATTCGGTATCGAGCACATTTAGTAGGATACTGTGATCCACCGTATCGAATGCAGCACTCATGTCAAGGATGGACACTAAACCCACTTTACCTGCTTCCATCCCAAGAATCAGATCTGAAATGATCCGCAAAAGAACAGTCTCTGTTGAATGAAACTGTCTATAGGCTGATTGATTTTTCGCAAACAAACCAGCAGAGTTCAAATACCCCACTAATTGTTTAGCTACAATTTTCTCTAGCAATTTGGCAAGAAAGGGTAAATTAGATATAGGCCTGTAACTATCCGCATTGTCAGCATCAAGATTATGAAGTTATGAATAATAATAGGTATGAATACATTTAAGTGATATTATTTAATAATATTCGGACTCCCCTCTACCCAAGCCAACTAACCATTTGGTAATTATTAAACTGATGTATGACGTTTTGCAGGTTTTAATGTTTATTTCTGAGGAATTTTATTATATATTTTCAGTCGAAGATATTATATACATGTATTTTGATATTTTGCCGTATTGCTCCTCGGAACAAGGAGATCTTTTCTGGTGTGACTTCTTGCAATGTATTTATGATAATTTTTTTGAAGTTTTGTACACATGTGTAATTACTCTTTTATGTAGTTTTGTATCATCCAGCATATAAAATTATTTCAAACAGATCGCTACAGAATCTATTATTAAAATACCCTCAAGTCCGCCACTGTAGGTTTCCGTGTTCACGACCACCAAGATAAGTAAGTATTCACGTGAACGGTGAATTTATTGAGTATGTAGGTAGGAGATCCGATAGTACAGATTCACCCATTTGCGAAATAGCTCGGCTCTTCGATACTGAACAAATAATGCCCTCGGTCGTCTGGCCTACATTCTGTATTAGATAGCAGGCGGAATTTCCCAACTTGGATACCCAGATTCAGGTGTTTAGGGATTTTTGCATCAGTAATGATAGCTTTTTCGTGACACGTTGTTGATGGCTTCATATAAGAGTCGGGATCTTATCGACTCAACGATAATGCAACTAACTAACCAATCAGAGAAGAAGAACCGCCACATAGCTGTCTTGACACACACTCATTGCTTCATTCAAATTGTATAGTTACATTATTTTCTCATTTTATACCTACCGAGCCTAACATGATTCCATTTTTATAAAAAAACATGTGTCATATATTCCTCGGGCGTCCACGACTTGGTGTTTCATTTGATTACGCATTCTGTAATAAGCAAAAAATATTATTCCATTTCCTAACAGAGGACAGCAATTATTTTTTTTTATTAAAGTACATCTAGGTGTCCCATTCAGGAAACCATCAAGGACCAGTCTTCTAAAAGATCACATTTCAAAGGTCTGATCTTTTGAAATTCGGTTTCAGCATCCAGAAAAACACAAGTTTGAACTACATAGGTATGACCCGAGAAGTCGTTGGTCTAAGATTACATCAAGTTGGAAATGCTTGGAAAATGTTGTTATTTAGTAAGACGTGGGAAATATTAAAACGTGACTCTCTTATTTGCTCGTAAAACCCGATCAGACAAATAATAATTTATTTAATACAAATAAGGTAATCCTAAACGTCTGTACCAATGGTTCCCGAACGTATTATGCCCATGGACCCTTTCTCATGGCAAAAACACAACCATGAACCCCAAATGAAATAACTCTACACAATTGTATAATAGCAAAATTACAAATTTAATTTTGATGTCTTGAATAGTGAATAGTGACGTTTTGACATTTTGAAATATATTGTAAAATACTCAGTATTTACTGAAATTATAACATTTCACTTCGAGATTACCTTGCAAACCTCCCGGCCAGCCGCCAGATTATATTATTTACGAGTATAATAAACCTTTCGCGGACCTTCTGACCTTGTTCACGCACCCCCCAATTAAATTTAACCACGGACCCCCTTAGCGGTAGGAAATACTTTGGAAACCACTGGTCTAAACATACCTATTTATTTTACAATCTTAATCACGGACATTCGAATATGATTATACCCATATTATGCAATAAAAGTAACTAATACTTTACCATTAAATGCACGACTCCATTTCTTCGCTATCTACAATATCGGATGACAGTATCTAAATTTATTTATTTACAGAAAATTCTTCTTCTTCTTATGGTGGAAGAGTTGGGGGAGGTCATAGCAGGATGCTCAAGTTATTCAGCCAGTCGACGGCATCGGGAGTCACTTGGTTCAGCACAGATGTGCCACAGAGAAACTGATAAAGGGGACATTATTCTACGATGCGTTCTGTTGTTTGAAAATATTTACATGCTCAGAGTCAATGAAATATTATTAATAATCAGAAATTTTTTTAAAAATAGTTTTCTCTTAAATTTATTTTCACGTTATTACAAATTAATGTAATATTATTAATATAATTTTTATGCCCTGTTGTTTTCTTGATTTTATTTATATAAATAATAAAAATAATTTCTTTTTTTAAATTTCTGATACAAATTATTATTTTGTCAAATATTTTTAATTACCTACTTTTATCTCGTATTGTTATTTTTTGTTTATATTTGTAATTTGTTCCATTTGCTTATTATTTGTCCATAGTTGTCATTATTTTGAATATATTATTTATCCTGATGAAGGAAGCTTTGCTTCTGAAACATGCAGATATGTATGTATAAAAAAAATTGTTTAAACTCTTATTAATATATTAATGTAATAAAAAAATAGTTTGCTTGATAGAAACAGAAAAGAGATTTATACCTCACAAGAGTCCGAATTGTCCAGAGCCAGTGGAACTATAGCAAACTCCTATTGCAAGGTTAAAAAGAGTGGGAAGAAAAAGAGATGTGAAAAAGAAAGTTGAGAAATATCTTATTGAATGTTTTTACTCTTCTTTATGAAAGTTTTAAATGAAGGAGTGACGTAATCAAAATTATATAATTACATAGGTAGGTAGGTACTCAACCTCGTAAATTAAATATCATATAATTATTAACAACAAGGAATCAGGTTAACGATTAATAATCGCTATGTCAGAACTGTAAACAATGAATGCAGAAAAGTCATTATTTAAAAATATTCACAACGCATTGTTATTATGCATCTATTCTGTTGCTTCAGCGAACGACTGGCAACATTGAAATTGATGGTAGCAGATATTGCTTAAATTTGATTTTAATACAATAGTACCTACGTAACATTCCTCCACAGCTCTATTTAAAATGAACTGAAAGTTTTGGCCTTAGAATCATTAGATCGTGTATCTACTGTCTACTCGTGTATTTTAATTAATTATTAATTTATTATCTTAACGTAACGTCCCTCCACATTAGCGACCAAATTCTTTTATGAGTATTCCAAAACCAACAAACAATCGAAGATCTATCGGAAAAAATTTCTTAATTTTAAATAATACTAGCTAATTTTTTTTTGAGATGTGAATTCTTTCTTTTCGTTTGGGTGCCATAATTGATTTGACGGCGAAAGTAATACCTTGTGACGACTATTACTATCTCTAAACAAAGAAACATTCATTTGAAAATTTTATTTCATTCCAAACATTTTTTTTTTAAATATATCTAAATAATAAAGTTCGTAGGTACCTACTTGTGTTTTCCACTTTAAAAATATTCTACTCAAACAAACAATCTTGTTTTAAATATGTAATCTGTGGCTAACCAGGGTGGTACATCTATGGGCTTACCTCAATACAACACGGCAGAATCAATGTTTTTCATACTAATTTTAAAACGTTATAGCAACAGTTTTACGTATTGAATTTCATTCAAACTACCCTCTAAACCTTCCCAGCACTAATAAGAACAAGCTGCGCTATTTTTAGCGAAACTGGTGAAGTAAACGCTTTGAATTTTTTCATACCTATAACATGTTCAATAACAGAACCACACGTGTTATTTATATTTTTCGGAGCATACTTAGCGATTTTTTCTATAGTGGGAATTTCATATAATAACTTTTTCAACTAGACACCTGAATAAAGATTATCTTAAAAAATAACATATATTTTTTTGTCCATAAAAAAATCGTTCTCTCTGCCTACCCCTGCGGCGAAATGGCGTGATGGTTAGTTGGTTTTTTACTCATCACGATTGACATGCGATCCGAAACAAAAATATGCAACTTTTACCTTGTTAAAAGTTGATTCCACTTTTCAAGCCTATGGATTTACATAATGACATATCATTATTACATAGGGTCATTGTACACGTACTTTGGTAAAACCCAGTACTTACTTAACTAAAGCAATGCACTTCTCATTATTCGCGAATGCATAACGTCGCCTGCGATAATGTTAATGTTGCAATGCGGAAGATGGCAGCACTTCCGCCAGAGAAAACCTACCTACCTAAGATTGGTGTCGAATTACGTAAAATATTCATATGGAGAAATTACTAGAAAAGTCCACTACCTACTACTTGTCGTAGAAGCACTGGTACTTACTACATTGCTTTGTGTTTTACTAACACACCGGTAGTCGATATTATCATAGTAAAATCAGTAGCAATACATTATTATTATTGTCGGTGGAGCCTTATTCAGGGCAGGAAATTTGCTGTCGCATTTTTATTAACTACTAGCTACTGACATCATAATGAATAGACATGCCCTAACGTACCATTTCAACGGCTGGAGGCAAAAGTCACTTGACACCCATTTCGGCACCAGCTTAGTCAGGGTCAATCCTGAGCCAAACGGCGCCTGGCGCATGCAAAATTTTGTCACCCCTGATCACCTCAATGGCGCTGTGTTAGGTATTATCATTGCCTTGGTGCCTTGGAAAAATGGCGCCTGGAGCGGGCGGCTCCAATTTCGTCTGCATAGGACCGGCCCTGAGCATAGTTCACTGCCGTCCACGTTTGTTACGCGTGATTTTGACTGCGGCACATAAATTATAAAACATTTTTAAAAGGGTGAAATTATTTACTCTAACAAGCTATTTAATTTTTGTAAACAAGCTTAACCTTTTAACTTATTTGATTTGGCGGCACGCCTAGCTCGGCCCTCGTCCACCTTATTTTGTATTTTTCCCCTTGTGTGTTAAAGCATCTCTATGTATTATTTGCTCTGCTACTTGCTAAAGTTTCCAGCATTATGAATGGTTTGGAGTAAAGTTTTGAGGTTCGATTTGTTACCCCTACCTCTGCCCCTACCCCTACCTCTGCCCTACCACTACCCTGTAATGTTCCTCAAATTTAGAACGTTAAGTGTGCAAAAAGTACCAAAATTCTGCTTCAAGGGATGGGAAATTGACCTACCTCTTGTTTTAAAGGTAAAATATGCAAAATTTCATCAAGCTTAGAATAAAACTGCAGATTATATTTAGAAAACAAACAGACACTATTCTTTAGCATAAAATATTACTTTTATATCCTTAATGAACTTTTATTCTTTATATACTCTCTGATGTCATTGTACGACTTAATGCCACATTTAATAGTTACCCTTTTTAATTATTTGTGCTATATTCTTATGCTTATAGTTAACTGTGACATGCAATTATTGTTCATGGTATATTTATACCGTTGATATTAAATAAATAAAGAGAAGATAGATTTAAACTTAACTAGTGCAGAAAGCCAAATTGTCAAGAAAATGTGAAGAAATGACTCAACATATTCTATGATCTGAGGACTCAGCGGACAATGAAGAATAACTACTTAAGAAATAGCACTTATAAAAATTGTAGTTTTCTACGTAATTTCGCGACCCTTACGACTTGTAGAATTTTTTTCAATCTACTGTCCAAGTACTTTTCAGTACTTACTTACTATCTGCATGGTTCTTAGTCTATTTTACAAATTGATATTCATCTGTGTACCTATTGATATTTTGCATGTCATTGTGCTGACAATTCAATGTAAATTTACAGTAATTATGACAAATAATAAACATTGCATAAAGTTAAATAATAATACAATTTTTTAAATTTTCAACATTCAATTGAAAAATATCTATATCAGGGGACAAGTTATTTAATAGTAGAATCATTTTCCCGAGCGGCATTACCAATGCCAGGTTAGTTCTAGATCTCGGAATAACAAAAGTCCTGTGGTGAATGGTATATCTATGGTCCTTTGCCTGCACGCTCTTGTAAAAATGTCAGGAACATGAAACTCGAATTTTTGTATTTTTTCTGGAATACAGATACGGCCATTCAGAAGGTTTGTGCTCTTATCAGCAAAGCAGTTTTCCTTTTGTCGGTGAGGCCGTCAATTCTCAGGATACCAGACAGAAAGACTGAGGGATAAAACCGGGGATAGTACCCGAAGTCTAACATATAAATATCTCAGAAACTTATTATATTATTAAACTGTGGCTTGGCCACGTACCGTATTTTTAAAACGATTTTCACTACTATTGTACTGTTGTTATGTGTACTCAAAATTACCGAATGAGTCCTACTACAAAATAAGCATAAATAGAAAAATATTGGTTATTCGAATTGCATACTCCCATAAATTGCTTTCTTTTTACTTAATTAGGGAAAAAAGTTTATGTTTGATTGTCCAATCAGTATTTAAAACGCTTAAAATTTTCTTTTCAGATGTCAAGTTCGGCGCGGGTAGGAGGCGCTGCAACAATGAAGGTCATATTCCTCCTCCTCGCCATCAGCTGCTGTGAGGCCAACGAGAGGTGGTCCAGAGAACTAACTGGAGAGAACAGCGAGTGGGTGCCACTCCAGTCCTCCATTAATAAGAGACAAGCTTCTGCCAGGGTCCTTAATCTTCCAACACCCTTCCAGCCCAACTTCTTCGATACTCCAGTCTTCCAGGACTACATCCCGCAAGAAGCTTCCAGACAACTATACTTACAGTCTGCTCCAGTGGAACAAAGCTTCCTGAATCATCCCAATACTCTCAATCAACCGATTCAATTGACTCTAAGAAGCAGATTCAATCCACAACCATTTATTCCACCAACTCCAGAGGAGCAACAATACAGCGATTTCAGGCAGAGTGTTCAGGAGCAGTTCCAACAACAGCCCCAGTCTATTCCACAGTCCTTCAATAACCAGTTCTACAGCAATATTGTGAACCCTAGCCAAGCAAGCGCTCTACCATTTTCACAGACTCCGAAGCCATTCAAGCAAGAAATCCCAAGATTCGTTGATGGATATAAAGTTGAAAATGTGTCAGGACAATATTTGGGAGGCACCAATGTTAAAGCTCCTTTACCAAGCTTGAGGGAAAAGGTTACTGAAAATTCAGCTATTGCACCAAATCCTCAGATTATGACAGAGAGGTCTTCTTCAAATTACCCGCATACTACGCCTTCTGGAACCACTGTAGAAAAGGAAGAAGTCCAACTTTTATATGTGCCACTTGAAACTCTTCAAAACAAGAAATTTGATGTGAAGCAGTTCTTGAAGAATTCCCGGAAGGATAATCCATTGATTGACTCCGTCGGATCTCCAATTCAATTCAACAATCAGTTATATTCACCCACCACTCCTAATTACAACACCAGGCAACAGACACAATTGCATAACATTCAACAAGATCTTTTGCAACAGGCTTTGAACACACAAAATTTGCAGGGGTCTTTCCAGAATCAGAATTATTTCCATAGACAGTCTGGTTCAAAATACCAGCAGCCATCATCGCCAACAGCTTTGCCATTCACCCAGTCTTTCCCATCTCCTGCTATCACGACACCGAGATCGAAGAAGTTGAAGGCTCATCAACCGCCTCTGGCTGTCTTTATGGTGCACAAAGGTCAAGGAAGTCCCCAGCTCAGTGATGTTTTGACAATTCTTAAAGAATCTAGGAGCATTTCAGTTTTAGACACGATTATACCTGATTCTCCTGATATATTTGTTGGTCCCTCAAGTTTGAAGGTACCATCAAAATATGCAAAGTTTGACCTCCCTTATTTGTCAAGCATTGATGGAAACAGGATTCAGCGCAAAGTCAGCCAGTTGCCATTCTTCGTTGCGCCTTTGAGTTATAAGGCTCCAGAAGGATTTGCAAAGATTCCATTCCCTGCGCCACACGTTGGTTCTGTGATTGTTAATCCTTTCATGCAGGAGTCTGATGATCTTCCGCCATCTGCTTTCCCGAGCTCAATTGATTACTCTACTTTCCCACAATCTCCTACCACAGAATCCTTCCGATCTTCTACAGAGCAGAATAATTTCAGCTTCTTCCCTTCGGCTACTCCGAATCCAGGAAACTCCCAACAAAGTACATTGTCAGGAATCAAGCCGCCTCCGTTTGTGCCATTAGAACAATCGTCATTCAATCAATTCAGGCCACAGCCTTCTCGGCAGCCAGAGCCCGCCATCATTAACTCATCGCGCGCACCCCAGAGCGCATACTTCTCCACATCTGCGAGACCTTCGGTGAGCTACTTCAGTTTCCCAGGACCAGATTACAGCACTCTTCCTACAACAAAATCTCCGAACCCAATATCTTATGATAATAGAGGCCATTACATCACCAATGCGGCAGTAGATAATTCTTCACCACCGAGGTTCAGCACCGCTGGAAGAGATACGACAACTCAACAACAGACATCACCACTTCCCTCTACCTCAAAGTACGAGTTACAGAATCCATACAACATCAATTCAGCATTCCAACTCAAAAACCCCTACGAACCAATGGACTTCAGGACAAGTGTTCGGGGAAATGAAATAAGGAACTACAATACCAATAACTATAGACAACCTACTGGAGTGACAGATCAGCACTTGTTTAATGCTTTTGCTCAGCCTGAACAGAAATATCAACAGTTCTCTAACCAGAACCAGAATCAAAACCAGCAAAGACCAAATTCTGGGTTCTCTACAATCAGCGATTACTCACCTAGGCCTTACGTAACGGAATCATTCCCAAAAGCAATTTCTGAAACAAAACCACCTCCAGTAGAAGAGACAACCCCAGTGCAGTATGACTCTTTCAGAAACAAGCCGAAAGATACATTCTCACAGTCCTACGACCAATACACTAAAGGTCCAGTAGAACCGGAAGATACTGACGTAACTCAGGAGATTCAATACGAAACTGAGATTCCCACAACTGAAATCACCCAAACATCCACCACTACCACCACTACTACTACAACAACCACTTCTGCTCCTCCGACTACGACTAAAGCTGCATTCAAGAGGAGGCCACTTCCCCCCAGGGGTCGCCCGCGCTACACAACCCCCAAACCAGACGATGCGGAAACAACTGTCTCATCCAGGAGCACTACACGCCGAGTACCAATCAGGGAACGTAAACCAAATACATTCCGTACCAAACTTGAAAGCTCAAGATCAACCACGACTACCACCACTGACCCAAGTGTAGAGAGCATGAGTGGCTTCGAATCAGCCAGGAAAGGACAAGGAAAATTCACGACCAGACAGCAATACAACCGAAGCAAACCGGACAGTGAAAGAACAACGACAGAAATTCCAACCGAAAAACCGACGACAAGAAATATTCGAGTCAGGATGAGGGGAAGGACACACTTCAAGGCGACTGAAGGATCTGATTACGTACCCAAGAAGAAGGTCAAGACCGAAGAAGATAACATAGCTTACCAAAGAGATGTCTTACACCAAAATTACCCCGTCACAATTTCCGAAAGACGAAGCACCCTTGAAGTGCACACAACTACAGCCATGCCAAGCAGCTTGAGCAGTGATAGAGAAAACATCAGAATTTACGAAACAACCAGCAATACTCAGCGGTCATATTCTGTTCAAGATACAGCGTCATCAGCGCCTTCTTCCGTTTACGAAAATGAACCTATTTTCCAAGGTGAACAAGAGCGTTATATAACAAAACCGGAAATATATGTTGAAATTAATGGAAACTCCCCAAGAGGACCAACAAGTGAGCAATATTCTCCTGATAAGACAACTCAAGGCATTCTAATTAGTTCATCAACTCCAAAATATGAAGAATTAACTGAACCTAAAATAGTTGAAGAGATTACCGAGGCTATTCTTGAACCAGAAATTGTGGAAGTCACTAAAGAAGAGGAACAAATCAGTCCAGTTACTGAGGCATCCTCCACGCCTGAAACTCCCATATTTGAAGAGCCAGCACCAAAATTCAGAAGCAAATTGCGAGCCCGTCCAAAGTTATTGTCTTCTTTGAACATTCCTAAGCACACTGATGATGAATACCAATCTATTTCAGACTCTTTTTCAAGTAAGAAGGCTGAAGAAATAACCGAAAACAGTTTCGACTACACGAGAAAGCCACTTAACAGCCCCAGTACTTATAGGCCTCTGTTCAGTAATCGACGAACAACCATGAAGATTGAAGAGATTGAGGAAGAATTGACATCCAAGAGGAAGCAAGTGAAGACAGATTCCCGCCCCACAACTTTCAAATACCCAGTTTTCATTCCAGAGTCCACATCTGCTATGCCATCACCATCCGTAGATGCAGAAAATGATTTCACTCCAACAACTAAGAGAAATCATTTCATCAGAAGGAGACCAATCAGGCCAACCGCTGCAGCATTGGAAACAACTACAGAAGGCCAAGTCACTAGTGTGAAGCCAACAAATAAGAGAATACGGGTCCGTGGGCGCGTGCGCGCAAGAACAACAACAGAAACACCAGAATTCAGCAGATCAACCTATGAAGAAGAGACAGCCCAATCGTTCACCGCACCAGAGGTGACCACACCAAGGGCACCAACGAAGTACAGAGGAAGACAACCAACCACGAGATATTTCAAAAGGCCACTATCTCTAGCTGACAGGACTCACCAAAATACAGATGAAAATGAAGAAGATCAAGCTTCTTTCGACTCCATCAACAGACCCGAATTCGTCGAATTCAACTCAGGAAGTCGACACAGTGGAAAATCTGATAGCCATTGGTCTCCAAAGCTTTCGTCCAACTCTTTCCGACCTGTCTTCAATCCCAACGTAATTGCTGATACAGTTAAAACAGATTTTGAATTCGGGACAAAGATCAATCCTGAGGAACCTGACATCATTACGGCCAGAAGCCCATACGAAGACGTGTTGATTTCGGTGACACCAGCTAGTAACCACATAAACAAACCTGCAGGAGCTGTTCACACAGAAACACATAAAGATAAGAGCGAGAAGGCATCTGATGCTACTTCAACATTTGAAAGTGTTTTGGAAGAAGTCATGAGGAATTTGGAAGAGCAGGATGAAGATGAATACAGCAAAGATTATGTAGCAGTGATGAAGCACGAGGGTGGAGAAATTGGTGAAATACCGCCAGAGTCCACAGCCGAAACAAACCACGCCAAGGCCATCATGAATGTCAACTCAGAAATCAGGAAGATCTCTTTACAGAATGTTGCACCCACAGCCCCTACAAGCTTTACAACCATTGCTGAGAATCGTAGTTTCAAAGCAGACTCCGACGATACAGAGGTGAGGATTTTTTAATATTACTCTTCAATATTTTTCAACATGTTTTTAAAACGTGAATGAAGCAAACTAATTTGTTTTTACTTTCTAGGAGGAAACCAGCACATCAAGGAAACCACGCCGCAGGGGGTTTTGGCGCAAACTACGTCCAGTTAACAAAGAAGTATTCGAAACCGCTGAATCTCAGTTCTACAAAAACTCGGCAAACAATCTTGTACGTGACCAGGAAAAAACAAAAACCTCAAAAACAGAGCAAAAATTCGTGAAAACAACTGAAAAATCTTTTGAAGAAGTCATCACAACAACCTCTTTACCACAGACCGAAGAAACAGTAGTAACAACGGAGTCGTATCAACAAATCGAGAGTTTGGAATCGATCCAGACAACTTTACCCCCATCAGTGTCTAATCAAGAAGAATCTGTGACAGAATTTAACCCTGAAGCCATGGACCTTGGAACAGGTGCACCAGACTTGATTGCCATGGAGATGACCAATCAAGAAATCAGTTTGCCATTATACAACTTGGAACCTATTGAGGCTGAAATACCCATTGAAGAAGAAAGCCAAACAGATTCATTGGAATACGTAGAAGAGATTGCCCCCACAACTGAATCGAATTTCGAAATGAAGACAACAATAGTTGATTTCATGAATAGTTTGATATCCCAGAGCACAGAAGCTGCTGAAGTGAACAAAACTCAGACAACAGAGCAGACACAGGAAGAAGAAGAAGAACTAATTGCTACAACTGTCCAGCCTCAAAGCGAACAAATTGAAATGTCAGCAGCAGTTGAAACTAAGTCAAAATCAACTACAGAAGTAAAAAGTTTTTCAGAAGCGATGGAAGAAATTTTAGCCGAGGTTGAAGGCATGAAAGATGATTCTGACTCGGCTCAGGAGCAGAAGAACATTGAAGAACAAGCAGTGAAGATTCAAAATAAAGAAATGAAAAAGGTTACATTCCAAAATACTGAAGCCACAACTTCAGGATTTAAATTCCTCGATCCAATGTCAATAATCGGAACATCAGTATCAACAGAAATATCACAAGAGACAGAAATCTGCTACCGAGGAAAATGCGTTAAAACGAAAAAGATCAATCACAAGAAAGCCGAGAGTGAACCTTGAAAAACCTAACCTAAAAAAAAGTGGTGATTCGTGTTAGTTGAAAAATCAAGTGCCTGATTAGTTAACGAACTAAGAATTCTTTCATTCACTGCCAGTTCAAAAAGAGCACTTTCAGTCTTTTTATGGACGCCTGAATAGTGTTAGAGTGCAAAAATAAACTCAGAGTGAAACTTTTCTTTCCAATTTCATCGCTTTGTTAAAAGCACTTATAAATTATTTATTGTTTCATCATTTCATTACCTATCTTACTTTTCTCATCACATAAAAGATGAGTTTTATGTAAAAAAAAATTAAATGTTAGGTATTAATATAAAATAAACTTTTAAGATGTTTTCAGACAAAAGAAGAAAAAAAAACAGTCAATCGATAATAACGCATTATTATTGTAAAATAGTATGGAAAACATTGTTTTTTAAATTCTCAGGTAGAATTTATTACGGCTCTTAGAAGACATCTTAAAAGGAAACATTTAAAGTGTTTTCTAAGATTTAGTTAGATAGAAATATAGCTAAGTATATAAATATTAAATAATATTAATATTATGATCCGAATATGGAAAAATATTACACCAAATGAAATAATAAACTGAAGTGATTATGTTTGGAGAATGCTAAGCTTTGAGAAATAAAATAAAAACAAATTAAATAACATGAACTTAAGTGGAGCTAAGTGTTTAAATAAATACCTACCTATCTAATCATTTTGACATGGCAACACATTTTCCCATGTAAAAACAGTTCATAAAGCGACACTTTCAAGTTATAGTACTGATTGAGACAATTTGAAAAATGAATATAAAAATTTGAAAATGAGACAGTGTTGGATACATGTTAACGGTTTAAGTTGCTGTTTTTAATTGCTTCATGATTTCTTCTACATAAAATTTGGAAAACATTTAAAACAAGATAATTAATTTATCGTTAAATGATTACTTATAAACTTATTATTATGGCATTTGATTAATTCAGAGAACTTTTCCATCAGTCTGATGAAAAATGTGTAAATATTAGTATCCAAAATGTATTAGTAAGTCAATGATCGAAAGGTCAAGTATATTAGATACCTAGTATTTTATATTAAATAATGTTTTGTGTAATACAACAATTCATTTGAAAAAACATGTTTATTGTACATAACTTAAGTAGAATAACTTACACTTAAGCGTCTACTTAAAAGTACCATATTTAAGGTTTTTAATGATAACTGTAATTTATTTTTTTAACATGTTTTATTAATTTTATGTTTAAATAAATATAAACTACAGAATACTTTGTTACATGAATTGTGTTTTACTGATTACGTATTAATAATTCTTGATCTAATATAAAAATAGCCCAGATGGAGTAGTGGAAAAATGGTGATACTGAGTATGCAGGTCGCAGGTTGAATTCTCATTGGAAGTCAAAAACTTGACTGCTGATATATTAGAGCAATTTGACTCTCTCAGAGGGAGAGCAGTAAGCTATTTGACTCTGAAACCAGAGGTTGGAGAAAATACAATGAGGAAAAAAAATTCTTTAAAAAACAATTGTAAGGACCTTTCACATAAAATAAAGTGAGCTACTGTACCTCGGTATCCATCAGAGATCACCATTAAGAATCGAAACGATGCTTGAAGTGGCGATAGCTACTTTTAGTGACCAGATCTGATTAACTAACCTTCTTCTCTTCCTCAAAATTCTCAACTGACCGCGCAAAACTCCCCGATTTGGGGATACCATAGATTACTAGCAGTTGGAATTTTTCTGTGATATCACATAAAATAAAAAAAATAGATAATCTAGAAAATCATCATAAATCATTAACATTCAAAACGAGAAAACAAATATTAATATAATACAGAATAGAAAAATTTATCATTCAATAAAAAAATTTCACACAGGACATAAAACACATCATTAGAAGCACAACCTTTTTTATTTATCTTAGGAAATCAGTCAGAAACAAAATTAAATTTCTGCTGTATCAGTCAGAAACAAAATTTTACATAAGAGTCGAAAAGCTTATACAGAATAATATGTGGTGTAAAAAAAAGTATTTTCGTAAGTAGTGGCAGTTACAGCAGTATTTAATTTAGTGTTCTGTGGTAGAATAGACGGTATTTTAATAATTTTAAATTGAAGCAGAGCCATCTATTGACTAAACTAAATATTAACTTTAGCACTTAGTATGGGATTAACATTGTATAAAATATCATGAAATACATTGATATAACACTGAACCATAAGAATATATTTTTGGAAACTACATTCCCAGTCATATTTTGAGGTGTTTAAATCAATAATTAATCATCTATGACGCTTTGATTATGTGCTTCCATCAATATGGAAAATTTGTTCTTTCTTATCTCATTCTCTAAGAAGTTTTTCCGCTCTTCTCTTGTTCTGTGCCTCGTGAGGTATTCTGGATCCTGAACATCAATGAGACCTCTAGTAAATGTATATAAAACCACGGTAGAATCAGACTCGACACAAGCAATGGTAACACTTTGTTCCTTGTCCTTATCACACAACTTATTTTGGTATTCACTTATAATCTTCATATTGATTGTCTGGGATGTAGATTGTGGTATAAATATTTGAGTATTTGCTTTCTTGGTGGGCTTGGCTGTTAGGTATATAATGTCCAAGTCTTTGCTGTAAGCGAAGTCGACATCGTACATCAACTTAACCTCAAAAAGTTCAATGTAAACCTGGTAGGCAAGAGCAATGCTGATATTGGATTTGCAGCCCAAAGATTTTAAGTGATTAGTTATTTTTAAATCCATCGTGGAATTTCAAAGTTAAAAGGTCAGTTTACTCCACTTTATGAATTTTATCAACGAACGAGTTGCTTCGACATTGTTCTATTCGTAATATTCGATAAATGCCTTCTTATTGATAGAAGTTATTTTTATAAAGGTCTTACAAACATTAGGATGTTTGAAAAAATATAAACAAACAATAAACCAAATATTTTGAACTTCAAACAGTCAAATAATACGGTATCAAAGCAAAACGAGAACATCAACATTGATCAACACAAATCAGTGAGTGGCCTGAGTGGATCCATAGATAATCCGCTTTCACTGTGTGACATTTGACATGTCTGATATCACGTTTATTTCTCTATGGTTTTGATACCATAGCAGTGGAGCAAACATTCCCAACTACACATGAAAATTTTATGAATTAAAAGTTGAGAATTTATTATACACATACATACAGCCAGGGCCGGCCCTGAGCCAAGCGGCGCCTGGTGCAAGTAAAATTATGGCGCCCTTTGTCAAAATCAAAATTTAAATTACACCAAAATTGCTTACAACTTACGACGATTCTGTCCCCGTCAATTCTGTGAAGGAAGTGGGAGGAAGTACTAAGTAGTAATATGCCTTCTACACGAGCGGGCGGCCCAATACTAAAAAGCCATGGCGTCGAAAGGTTCGACTATCCAGTCGTCTTTTCCTAAAGTCAAGCCTATCAGCTTTAAGAAAGGACGACCGGATGGTCGAACCTTTCGACGTCATGGCTTTTTTGATATTGGGCCGCCCGCTCCTGTGAAAGCCACTTAAGTACTACAAAAATAATCCTTTGGCGTACAGCCCTACTAAATCTGAGGAAACCATACTATTTATCGATGTGATGGAGGGTCGATTATGAATTCATAACTCGGCCTCACTCTTTCATTCGAACTTTCGTCCGGGTAGATACCTATAGGTATCTCGTTTTACACTGTGTTTACTGCATCTGTCTCGTTTTCTCACACATGTGAATTTTTCTATCAAACAAAAGATAGGTAGGCACATACACATAGCATACTTTTAAACGTATGGAACGATCCAAGTTCCATGGGAATGATGTGAGGTGCTAATATTATTATTGTAGCGCGCTTCCCGCCTATTACGAGATTTAAAAATGAATATAGTAATGGGTGTATAAGGGTTAGGCGCGTTAACAGATACCTAAGTAGAAATTATTGTAAGTAATAATATTTTGATGATTTGTATTGATTCCAGTACCCACTTACTTGTTGATAGAAATTGTTTTTTTTACTGATTACAAGAGTAATCTGTTTAATATTGTAATTAAAGTGTTCTATCTGTTTTGCTTTGAGTTCCGTCTCTTTCAATTCGGAAAGTGCTTGCTCCATGACTTCAAAAAGGTTGAGAACCACTGATCTAGAGAAACTCAAACATGTTTTATGTAAAAACGTTTCTATAAAAACTTTTATTCTCAACAAAAAATTTGCCGGTCAGTGGCTGAGTTGGCGCCACGTCTGGGTCCCACCCAGGCATCGTGAGTTCAATTCCTCGACTGGCTAATTCCTCCATCATTTCACAAGCTACATTTTTCGCTTATGATGATGGTAATAAAAGATCTTCAAATACTGTCAGGTTTTTCGTAAGTTGGGAAGATTTTTCATTCTTAAAATAAAGAAATATTATTTTATTTATATCGATTACATTTTTTTTTATTTTCAATTAAACGCTCGTATAATTTTTAGTCCTGAACTTAGTACCCAATGTTCCATCAATCACCTTACAAAGCTGTTCAATGTAAGAAAAACATTTTTGTGCTTTTTATAACTCCTGGGAGTACAATACTGGAAAGCAAATTTATTTGTATTTAGTAAATTGAAAATGTTCATGTTTTTTTTTAAGTGTTTTTTTTCCTAGTGAAAAATTGTAATATCGCAATAGATAAGAAAATAAATTAATCTGACAAAATCCAGTATTTCATTGCGATATTTTTATATTATGTCAAAAAAATATTTACGAATTTTCCCTATTTAGGAATATCTCGTAACGTATTGCAACACAAACTTATAAAAAGGTACCAGAAATTTCAAAATTAACATGTTTTGGGAGAACAACACTGAATTTCGTATGGCACATCTGGTTCTGCTGTAAAAGTGACGCATACTTAAATTTTCTCTGTGTGTGACGTCTAAACATAAACCCGTAACAGTGTATTCAGACATTTTGCCCGAGATTGCACAATTATCCTCAGTGTTTCTTCGCTCGTTGTGATGATAAAAGATCACCATTGACTATAAAATTATTCAGTGTTTAGTTTGTTTTTAAAATCGGCTACAATGAGTTTCTTTACCAAAGTTTTTGGGGGCAAGAAAGAGGACAAGGCGATGACAACCGGAGAAGCAATTCAAAAACTGAGAGACACGGAAGAGATGTTAATTAAAAAACAAACTTTCTTAGAAGCTAAAATAGAAGATGAAATTAAACTAGCAAAGAAAAATGCATCGAAAAACAAACGAGGTTAGTAAAACTTGAATACTTTTTACAACAAACTGCTTCTGTCAAACTTAGGTTTGTAGGTTTCCCCACTAGATATAAAATTATATTCGTCATAACGACGTGACCTTCATTTTATTAATCAAACTTTAAAAGATGATGTCCTCGCTGTTGCAATTGGTCGGATATAATCAAAATTCTTGTATCCAGAACTGTGAAATATTTCAAGAAATTGCAGAAATACTTTTAATGATTTGCGTTTTTAACTTTCAAACGTCAGTTTAGCATAAACAACACTGAACAGTAATTGTTGACTCATCTTATCGTATTTATGCTTTTTTTTTAATCAATCTTTTACCACTTATCTCAATATAGTATAATGTATACCTTTTTGTAAAGTTTTACAACAGACCCGTTTTTTAATATGTTTAAATTTTTTAATACGCATAGATTATTGAAATAACACTTATTTTCAACTTACAATTATTTACATAGATGGAAAATAATGTTCTTAAATTCATTTAAAGATCTGCAAAGTTTTTCTATGGATTTTATGTTAGTTTTTAATTAATATATCGTGTTGTATGTAAAGTAGGTTCTTAGGTTCATAGTTTGCCTTTAGAAAAGAAAAAAAAGTAATCTAAAAACGAGTCTAAATTGCAAAACTTTACCATGTTTATATAGATATAAAACCGTGCCCCCAGCACTATGCGTATATATGCATGCACTAAAAGTGCCTCGCAGACCCGTTATCCTCAACAACTATCAGGAACGCGGTCAAAATGTTAAATAATAATAACTATATCAGATGTTTGGATAATTTGTATAGCCTCTTTTTGTTTAAAATCTGTACCTTAGATATAGGACATCTAGATAACTATGAAACAGGAAAAAAACATTTCCGCTCATGTCCACTTTTAAATCGCTCATACTACTTGTTAACAGTTTTCAGGGTCAACACATTATCGCCATACACTGATTTTAACATTTCATGAGCTTCTTTTGCACTTTTTTGCAACTTAACGTTAACGCGTTGTTCGAAATCCATGATGCCCGATAGACACGATAAACACGACCTCACTCTACCGGCTCTGGAACCCGACTGATAAGTCACAACTTGTCCAAACTTGACACTGATTATTTATTTATTTATTTGCAAGAAACAAACGGCTTTTAATACAGATTTATTATACGAAGGAAGTTTATCAAAAGGTAAGCCAACAAAGTTTCTTGTGCTAACAGTGGTTAAGTACAGATGTTTTATTAGAAAAAACAAAATAAGAAGGAAGGGGGAGAGGAAGAGGAAGACAGAATCGGGACAGGAGATGCTCTCGATACATTTTATACTCGTTATCTCAAAGGATTAGGCTATTGTACTTATTACTTCAAATGGATTTAGCGCCAGCAGTTGCTGCTGTAAAAATTCATTCAACATATTTTTTTATCACACCTCGTATTTACATTATTACAGACATACAATTAGATGATTGGTGAACCCATATCAGAAATGAAATCAGAACAAACGGTAGGCCATTCTCCCTTGATAATGTTTCTATGATTCCCTTCATCGCCAAGCAAATGCGAAGAAAGTTTAAAAAACTCATCTTCATACTATACATTCTGACATTTTATAGAAGACATAAATTTGGTGCGCCGCTATCGTTTAAAACGTTTTAAATGACAACATGAAGATGGCTCGTAAGAAGATTATTGTAAGTCTTAAAAAGCACAATGGTCTAAACCAGTGGCGGCTCGTGACTTTTGAGTGAGCTAGAGTGTAAAGATTGAAAAATACGACGTTATTGATGTTATGAAGCCGAAATGGATATCTACATACATTATTCTAAAATCATTCGTAAACATATTCCAAGTTGGACACGAACTTTTTCACTCGAAATTCTGCTAAACAATCCTGAAATACACAGTAAATCACTTCCTGCGTTCTGCTTTGTATTGTTTTATTTATTTTAAATAAATTGAAACAATAAATTAATAAATACATTAAATCAACAGTAATGAACGTGTTTAGTTCCGGTTGATAAATATCTACTATGTTCTGCCAAGCTGTACATAAATACCAATTATTTAAAAGTTTTTTTTTTTAATCGGAAAAGTACCTTCTTTAGTTATGTATCTAAATGTAATTTGTGGGAAAATGAACATGTTGTCTTACACTTCTAACATTTCAGCCATAAAATAATCACAATTTCTACATGAAATATATTTTTAATGCAGTTATGCAAAGATTGTGAATGCTACACAATGTCAACAGAGTCCTTTGTCCTGTAAGAGTTAGTTTCCCATGGCATTCAAATAACTGGCAGAACATCTGCCCTCACACCTGTCACCTGCCAACCCAATATAGGCTCAGCTGTACTTTTGTATGATTGTGTTTCTTTTATGAACAGCTGATATTTTAAAGGAAAGCCTTTGCATTTTTGTCATCCATGAACTAAATTTAAAAAAATATATCATACATGATAACATGACTTTTATGAGTCCGCATCGGGCTGCGAGAAATATCTCCCAAAAAGACTATACGGCTATTTGTTTTTTGGGAGAAATATCTTCCAGAAAGACTCAACGGGTTAATAATTAATCAATTCATTTCAGCATTTGTTTTTGACAAAGAATAATACAAAAAAAGTCTCAGCAAATAATACATCAAGGTGCCCTAACATGTAAGGGGAATAAATCAAAATAAGAGGGGCGAGTTAGGCGTGCTGCCAATTTAAGTCTCAGAATTCAGAATTCAGAATTTCTATGGACATTACAAACAAACCTTAAAAACTTAAAGTTTTATACGCTTAAATAAATAAATATATTTTTTAAGATAATCTCTAATCAGGTGGTTGGTCGTAAATGTAATTATATGAAATTCCCTCCATAGAAAAACATTCCAAAGCATGCTCCGAAAATTATAAAAAAAACAGGTGTAGTTCTGTTATTTATCATGTTATAGGTATGAAAAAAATTATAGTGTTTCTTTAAATGCTACTTAAGTAATTTGCTTTGAGATTTTTGATCTGTTTTAAATATGTTGTTTTTTATTTAATATTTTCATAATAGCCGCTTATGCCTTTTTATTCTAAATTAAAACTAGGTAGTGCCAGCTTTTTCTCTCTTGCATTTTACCGTATTACGCTCTCAGTCCATCTTCATTCAACAGAGAGCCGTCTTGCCTATCGGACCTATGCCCGACGTTGTGGACCTAATAGTGCGTGATTTTTGTGATAAAACACTACAAATTCTCATTCAATAAATTATTTTATCTGTGTGAAATAAAAACGTTTTCATAAATGGGCAATAAACAAAATATTGAATTGTAGGATTTGTGAAGGTTAAAGTTTGCACCAGTGGCTTGAGGGAAACTCTCTAATTATAATGTAGGGGCACGCCATCCCACTTTATGACAGCCATGACAAGATTGTTGTCCGTTTTCCATAACCCCTATAATCACATTATAATGTTTATCCATCTTCCAGCGGCTATACAAGCCCTGAAGCGCAAGAAGCGCTATGAGAAGCAGCTGCAGCAGATCGATGGCACCCTCAGCACTGTGGAGATGCAGCGGGAGGCGCTGGAGGGGGCAAACACCAACACGGCCGTGCTGACCACCATGAAGAATGCGGCTGATGCGCTTAAGGCTGCACATAAACACATGTAAGTCAATCTTGATCTCCTAAATTTGCAATTAGAGTGAACTATCAATTTTATAAGAACCGGATAAAGTAACTTTTATGAGGAAAGACTATTACTAAATTACTTATGCAAGTTTCCAAGAGACTGAAAAAACCATTTTTTGTGGGAATCTTACCAGGGGTGTTAGTTGAAGTTTGCCGGTTTTACTCATAGATGTCGCTAGAGATATGTATACATTTCTATGATTTGGCATCTATGTCATATTTTTCTATGGACATTAACCTTCAAAAATACACAAGTTACATTCTGCCAAAATAATAGTGTCATAGTTAGTTACCTCAGTGAATATGTCGGGTTTCCGACTATCACCTTTTCGCATCGATGGGACACTCACTCGCAGAGCAGCGCTTCGCCAATTTTGAAAAAGTCGAAAAATGGCTCGTCGAATGGTTTGCCTCGAAAGACAAATTTTTTTTTTGAAATGGTATCCATGATTTGCCTCAAAGATGGGCAAAATGTATAGAATCCGATGGTCAATACTTTGAATAAAAAATTTTTGAGATTCCCTTGAGAATTAAGCGTTTTCTTTATTGAAAAAACTGGCAAACTTCAACTAACATCCCTGGTATGTGCGGGTGTACTATATATGGAAATATTGAAGGATGTCTGGGTGTACTATATATGGAAATATTGAAGGATGTGCGGGTGTACTATATATGGAAATATTGAAGGATGTGTGGGTGTACTATATATGGAAATATTGAAGGATGTGCGGGTGTACTATATATGGAAATATTGAAGGGTGTTCGGGTGTACTATATATGGAAATATTGAAGGATGTGCGGGTGTACTATATATGGAAATATTGAAGGATGTGCGGGTGTACTATATATGGAAATATTGAAGGATGTTTGGGTGTAGTATCGGTTTAATAATGTTTAGGTTAACATTGTAACAGTTCTCACCAGTTTTTGAGATACCAGTAAGTCTCTCAAAATAGATTGAGTCCGAAGGAGGTTCAAATGGTCTTTTCTCGTGGAAAATATTGTGTGGCGGAAAAAAGTGTTGGAGCTTACGGAGAAGAGGAATGTTAGGATGTATTTACTTATTCAAATTTGATCACTGAACTTATAGCTAGAGTAATTTTAAGCAATGTTTAGATTCTGTTCGGTTGCCCATTCAGAAAGAGGTGAAAATGTAGCAAATTTTAATCCTTACAATTTACCCATGCCGGGTTTTGGACCCGCTACTTCTGGATCAAGTAATTTGCTGCTCTGTCACAAAGGTCATTGAGATTTAGAGCACTGTACGCATGTGCAGAATTATTCAAATTCTGCCAAGGACAGTCCCGGTCTCGCCAATAACTTTTTATTTTCGATATGTTTTTAAAAATTTAATTCATTGATTATTGTTATGCTTTGCAGGGATGTAGACCAAGTCCACGATATGATGGACGACATCGCCGAGCAGCAAGACGTAGCCAGAGAAATCAGCGATGCCATCAGTAATCCCGTGGCCTTCGGGCAGGACATTGATGAGTCGGAGCTGGAGAAGGAGCTCGAAGAATTGGAACAGGTTCGTTCAATCCTTACAGTACTCTTCGTACATTCTGAAAGTGTACAGAGTATTGACCGATTCATTGTGAATTCTGTTTACATCACGATTTGTGTTTTAAATTATTATTACTGCCATCTCATGTTAATTACCCGAAGTTTTATTTTATGTATATATATGACATTATTTGACAACATTGAATAAAGAAGAATTGCGATGTGGGCTAATATTTCTAATGCAAAAAATTATTTCATTTCGATCAAATGGAATGGTAATATACAATGCAGGCAGTGTAAGAGAGCCAGAGTGCTCGATTTTCATTGGCTCTATCGGGGCTAGAACCAAAAGGTACTAAGTCAGGGGCTACATCGGTTTCCATTCAAATCTTTATGAAAGGCATTTCTAGTATTCTTTTTTATTCTGTGTTTGACAATGTATTTAAATTGACAATCATCAAAAATGTTAACTTTACGACTGTTTTGAATAAAGTTACAGATTGTGAAATATCATTTTATGTATTCTTTTTTTAAACAATAAAAAAGCTTGTAATTGATCCAATAGATAATTTTTCCTGTAAATTTATGTGAACGTTCTGAAAAAACATTAGTAATGATTCTTTTGTTTCACGATTTATTTTCTTCTCGCATTAATTCATTCATCATAAAATAACACAAATTAATCGAGACATAAATTTACTAACCGTACATTGAGTCTTTCAACGTACAATTTGTTTATTAAATGTACATTCGGTAAAGTTGTAAGCCAGTTTTGTACAGTTTTGTCGTTCTTGAAATTGAATTTTATAATAAAGCATTAAGTTTTAAAGTCTATTCACATCTACCTGCACCGCACAGTGCAGAACAGTACAGCACAGACACAGCAGACGCAAGTACGGCTGTCAACTGAGCGTTGGCGTCCGCCACAGAGGGTTTTATAATCCTATTCCCATATTTATTATTATTTTATAACCAATTTTCCCTGACCAATTCAATCTGATCATTTATCGTTATATTAATAAACGTTAAGTTAATCCATCTTCTCGGTTTTAGCAATATCTGTTTGATAACAATATGAGTTCATGCTAATTGCGCAGGCGCAGACGTTTGGCCAGTGCTATTGACCAGCAAAGTCATAATATTCTAGCTGAAAATCTCAGCCGGTGCCGGCCCGTGCATTTGCGAATACGTTACGTTTACGTACGCTGTAATATGAATGTGTAATGATAATGTATGCAACCTAACCTTGTTGTGTTGTTAGATGTGAAAAGTCTTTTAATTAGTTAATTCTAATTTAATATTATTTTGTTGTCCTAATA
The DNA here is from genome assembly GCA_022606495.2 of Halesus radiatus. Taxonomy (NCBI): domain Eukaryota; kingdom Metazoa; phylum Arthropoda; class Insecta; order Trichoptera; family Limnephilidae; genus Halesus; species Halesus radiatus. The sequence goes on from JAHDVE020003452.1 coordinate 43,835, forward strand.
AAGTAGGATAAAATTAACAGGGTTCTACTGTATATTTTTTTAGCTTGAAATGGACTGTCACTACGGTTCCAGTTACCGGAGACCAGTGTGGAACCAGTTCTTTATCCAGTTACTTTTGGAACCTATTCCTCAAAAAGAATAAAAAAAAGAGGGGGGAGGTCGCTAGAGAAATTCTGAGAAATAGAGCCAATTCCTCAAAAATTTCAAAATATATTGATGCACTTTTACAATTTTTTTGTAAATAGTTTTATTTTTGATAAATATTCCAAAAGGAACCGGTTCCTCAGAGAAATAATATCGACGGTTCCAGTGACAGCAAAGTCACCGGGTCAAAGTAACCGTGGCAGAAATATCGACCATCTCTAATGCAAACCTTACAGTTTCTAAGCTTATGTTTATTTGTGAGGACGTTCAACAGAGGGTTTCTGAAAACCCTTAGAACCTTTTAGATGACAGTACTACTTGCATTAATTTACACTGCTCTATTGACAATTTAAGTTATTGTCTTTACCTAGATGAAGTTTCATCGACTCTTTCAAAGAGAGCTAGGCTCTAGTTTTGTTTATTATCAATTCTTATTGGTGTGTAATACTTGTTTTCTAGGAGGAACTGGACAAAGAACTGCTGGGAGTTGGAGAAACAGACGAGCTTCCCGATGTCCCCATGGGAGAGTTGGCTCCTGCGGCCAAGGCGAAAGAAAGCAAGAAAGGTCAGTTCACAATCATTCTCCATCATCATCATTGGTATTACAATCCTCGGAGAGTACTGGCTTCCTCTAGGAAACCCTGCCACTCTTGCCGCCAGTCTCCTATTATTCCTTATGCCTAAGGATGCCGTGTTCGCCTCCACACTGTCCAGCCACCTATTTTTGTGCCTCTCAACATCCTCCTGCAAGCTTATTATAGAGAAGCCTCTTTGGTGGACTCCTATCTTCCATCATTGCTACATGTATAGTAGATCAGGGCGTGCCGTCCATATAGGCACATAAGCACTGCCTACCCTACCTTGCTCGCATAGAAATATATATAAATAATATGAAAATATATAAAATTATTGCAAGAAATCAATTTTAATTTTCAAAAATACACGTGAACACACAACCACAAAACGCAGTGTCGCTCGTGCTATACCGACTCCATCACTATAGCGTGTCAAAGGCAGGAACTAATTATGCAAAATGGCACATACGAGGTTTGTTCAAAAGAAAAGGTGAATTTCAAATTTTTTCGAAAAGTATTTATTTATTCATCAATATCCATTTTCTCCCCTTCAAAGTAATCCCCCTCAGATATAATGCACTTATGCCAGCGCTTCTTCCAATCCTCGAAGCACTTCTGGAATGCGCTTTTCGGTATGGCCATCAGCTCGTTCTTCGATTCTGACTTTATCTCATCAATTGTGGCAAAACGCTTTCCTTTCATTGATCTCTTCAGTTTCGGGAATAGGAAAAAGTCGCAGGGAGCTAAATCTGGTGAATACGGTGGTTAAGGCATGATTATGGTGTTGTTTTCGGCCAAATAATCACGAACAAGCATTGATGTGTGAGCTGGTGCATTATCGTGATGCAAAATCCATGATTTGTTTTTCCACAATGCCGATCGTTTGAGCCGTATTGCTTCACGCAAATGTGGCATAACTTCCTTGTAGTATTCCTTATTAACCGTATGACCTGTTGGCAAGAACTCATGATGCACCACACCATTGTAATGGAAGAAAACAGTGAGCAAAACCTTCACATTTGATCGAACTTGACGTGCTTTTTTCGGTCTTGTCTCTTGTGGCCGCTTCCATTGGGATGATTGGGCCTTGGTTTCGACGCCATAACCATATACCCACATTTCATCACCAGTTATGACCCTTTTGAGCAAATCTGGATCGTCGTTGACGTCATTCAACAACTCCTGAGCGATACTAATGCGACGTTGCTTTTGCTCAAAATTTAGCAATTTCGGAACAAACTTCGCTGCCACACGTTTCATGCCCAAAACATCCGAGAAAATTGCATGGCATGAGCCGATTGATATGCCAACATCCTCTGCAACTTCCTTAATAGTGATTCGACGATTTTCCAAAACCATTTTCTTCACTGTTTCGATGTTTTCTTCTTTTGTTGACGTAGTAGCAACTCCAGAACGCTCATCGTCATTAACATCTTCTCGGCCTTCTGTAAAGCGCTTGTACCACTTATAAACACCTTTTTGAGACAAAGTTGACTTGCCGAATGCCACAGTCAACATTTTAAGTGCGTTGGAGCACTTTATTCCATTTTTAACACAAAATTTAATACATATTCTTTGATCCATTTTTTTCAAAAGTAAAAAATCAAAGAACACACAAAAACGTGACTAACCTTTACAGTTGTTAAAAACAAACCACTAATCCAAAATGGCTGATAATGCTAACATATGATAAACATATGTGAACCAACATAACAAAAAAAAAAATTCGATAATCGAATGTACACAGTCTGCGAAAATTCAAAATTCACCTTTTCTTTTGAACAAACCTCGTACATCATATTCAAATGTTCAATCTATTCTATACATTCAAACTTAAATATGTTCACAATGCGTGTCAAGGGGGGGACTCATTTCTGTTAGTGTCTAAAAAGCAGTGCTTTTCGGCAATGCCAGCAAATATAGCAATCAGTGCCATCTGTTGATACATATATTAATTAGAACAACTTTACTAATGAAATAATGATAATTGGCTTTATTCAAAATGTCTGTTTATTCAGCAGAAAAAATATGAAAATATTATGTAGGCATCCAGTAATTTTGGCTGGTAATATGCTTACATAACGTGGTTATTTGGATATTTGTTGCGGCTTAGGTAATCATAACCAACAGGCCACATCTAGCAGCTTAGTAATTCTTTGCGAAAACTTGCACGAAGGGCATTGTCTCGGTTAATTTTTTAAAATATCATTTAATTTTTTACCACTGCCTACCCTGATTACAATCTCTGTGCACACCGCTGCTGTAGAGTGTAGCCGTTCCGGTTTTGTAAATCTTGTTATTGATGCCTCTTTAAACAATTGTTATAGTCAGTCATTACATCTCATCTATCAGACACCATTTTTTTGTATAGCTTTGCTACAAATACTCATCTTAGGAAAATATGTGGGATATATTTGTTTCATCATCGTGTTTATCGCATAACAGTGTGTCTGCTTGGAAATATATTTATGTAAATAAGCCGGTATCTGTAATGAACTGTGGGTTATTTTGTAATTTCAGTTGTTGTGGAGGAAGACGATCCAGACCTCAGACAGTTGCAGATGTGGTCTCAATAAAATTGGGTAAGTTTAATTTTACTATCCGTAGCAATTACTTAATGGCCGTATTTTATATTATAGTTATTTTTTGATTTCTACAGAATGAAAACTCGAGTCAGCCGGGTGCCGCAGTGCATTTCATACGACAACTGCATTAGCTTCCGTGCATAAAGAATTATTTTGTGTTTAAATCCGCCTGTGTTAAAGGAATATTTTAAAACTACACAATTTAACAAGGCGATCGATTGAATCTTGGCGAAGGTATTGTGAGCAGTGGCGTGCACTCCATAAAGGCTGAAAAGCTCTGCCTACCTCTCGCAAAACAAACCAAATAAATAAATTAAACGATAATAGAAATATACGATAAATTTCTGATCAAAATGTTTTTTTTCCATGAATTTGGTAAGAGAATTATTCGCCCATTTATTCAGTTAGCCAAAACACTCAGCGGAAGATGGTGATAAAGAAGTCATTTAAAAATATTTTCTGAAAAACTACACATTACCTATCTTAAGTCATTGAGCACTGCACGCCACTGGTATTGAGTAACTCGAATCCATTTACAAAAAATTATCAGTGTTGACCTTGAATAAAAAAAATAAAAATTTAAGTTTCATTTTCATAGTTAAATTAATTCACAAAGATAGATTTTTTAAACTCACCAAAACGATTGGAATCTGAGCAGTAAGTGACGGGGGGTGCGTTATGTCACACAATGAAATTACACAGAAATAATTTAGGCGTGAACAACCACGTGGCGTCGTTCCAATGATACCAACGAAACAGGACGTTTTTTTTTATTCACCTTTAAATAACAATTTATAAATTTTATTATAATATTCATAATAAAACTTGTATATTCAGAATCGGGGTATGTTGATCTATTTGAATTGGAAAAACTCTTATTTTTTTCAATATTACGTTTTTTAATTGATATATAAGCCTCAAAATCCTGCGTTTTTTTTACATGGCTTTGGCTGTTACAGCAATATTGCTTTCCTGCGACTACATGACCAAATTACATCTTGCGATTTGGGGTTAACTTTTGCGCTCGGTGTTATTTTGGAGCAAAGTGTGCTGGTCTTACAAAGCGAGGAAACCAAATTCAATTGGGAGTTGTGTTATGAAATTATTTGTATGTGGGCTAAATTCATCTTGCATATTTGTATGACACACTAAATCTAGTAGTGGATATATTGATGGAGAATTACTATTGTAGTAATTATTTATTAGAACAATTTGAGTGGATAATAAATCGATTTTCATAACAAATGAATTATTAGTGTTTGAAAAAATTTACACATCTGCATTATTCGTCATATTATTCTGTAGAAAAAAGGCAGATCATTACTGCATACATGTTATATTTACATTCCATTGTGTATTTAGGTGCAACTTCCAATATAAACAACAAGTTTTTTCTATTGAGCAGCAGAGTTTTTGAGAAACACATTGATAAAAATTTGAACGAAATTACAATTAAAAGAATTGTGCGTGCGGATGCTATCTCTTCTGTAAACAAATAATTACATTGTTATCTATACCTTTCAAGCTTATACCTTTTATTCTAGGTTTAGCAAACAATACACTCATTTATTACATTTTCTGATGTACATGTATGTATTGTAAATAATTTCACTGATAATATGTAATAACATAAAACAAAATAACTTTGTATACATCACCCTTTATTGATATACAATACAACATGTTTCGTGAGCGATGTTCACTTCTTCAGGTATCAATGTATTGTATTTTATATCAATAAAGAGTGATGTATACGAAGTTATTTTGTTTTATTAAAAAAAAAATTATATTCATTTAATATGTACACTAGTTGTCATTTTTTTGTTAAAACCAAAAAAATGACAACTAAAAAAAAAACAACTAAAAGGCTGTTTTTTCGGTGATGTTTGGCAAGAACATCACTGTTGGGAAGTGTCTACATAATATGCACCAATACGCACAGACACAATATATGTGTTGTTGGGGTCTGCAATAATTATGCAATCTATAACAACTGATAGGGATAAGTGAAGGGAGTTATAGTGAAACTTGCTTAAGAAGTTTGATTTTTTCAATCCCTTGAATACTGAATTTGAAGAATGGCCCAATTCATTCCACATATAAGGGCTTTAACACTTTATTTTAGTTATTTATTATTCTAATTAATGTTTGTTTTAATTAATTTCAGATGCATCAGGCGAAGGATCCGTCATCAGAGTTTAAGACCGTATTTGCTTTTTTATGTCATATCGCTTTATTAGCATAATATTATTACTTTTTACCTATGTTCCAAAATAAATAAAATATTACATATTTTTTTATTCACGAATTTGTAAATGTACATAACTTTAGTCCTCACATAATGAGTGACCAACCTTCCAAACACAAATATTACCTACATTGTATTCAAATGACTTCACAGTCTAGTTTGTATGCCCAGTAGACTGGTCATCATTTGCTTGGCGCCATCTATATAATGAAAGCAGCAAGCAGTGGTTACAAATATGTAAACATACTGTTTATTTTTTTTAATTGATGTCAAAATACAGTAAAAATCTCTTATAAGGTTTTTCAAGAAAGTGAAAAAAACTTCTTAAGTTTGAAAATTTCTTGCGTGGGAATCTTATAAGCGGGTTGAATCCTTATAAGGTTTTTCGAAGGTTTGCATGGAAAAACCTAAGTGAGAACCATGTAAGCAGTATTCTGTTTTGAATTTTATCTGAGGTCATTATAATACATATAACGAGTATAGTGAATCACTCTTATAAAGATCTCCAATGGATATGAACAACCTTCTTATGTGGGGGTAACCTTATAATGAGGTTATACTGTATTCTGTTTTTTTTTTTTTTTTGCTGATCGCCATAATACAGTGGAACTCTCTTATATGGTTTTTTAAGAGATCGGACATATAAATACTTTATATGAGGGTTTTACTGTATCTTTATATTGATAGGTCTAAATTGTATGCACACTAGACTACCAAGCCATCATTCACCTCCTACCATCTGCATAGTGCTGACAGTAAGCTGTAGCTATACTTCATGATATAAAATTGATATGTAGAAAGAGGGTTTTACATTGCATTTGCAATAGTAAAAAAATAGATAGTGTTATTAGCAATGGGCTGGACTCGGGTATTTTATTTACATAATATGAGATTCTTTTTATAACTTTCAACATTCTTTTAGGATAATCAATTTATTTTGATTTATAAAAAACTTTCTCATTCTAATTTGTGAGGTTTTAGTGCTTTTGATGTTTGATAATGTGAACTGGAATTATTTAGATTTTTTTATGTACTCAATGTGGATTTAAAACTTTAAAATCTCTAGTGTAAATAACATATTTGTGTGAAGATAAAGGACACTTGAAATGCTGTGTATTTTCTGCATAAAGAACCAACAAAATAATAAGAAAATAGATAATACATAACGTTTTTAATGTGATTAAAACAGTTTCGTTAAACAATGGTAATTTCACTGGCACAAACTCGGTTTCTTCACTTATTGCTTGTTTGGCGTCCAATGCTTATGTAAAGTTGAAAAAACCAGCATTTACAAAGAAACACAACAAAAGTATACTTTTTGGGAAAATATTCTATTCTCTTTCATTTCATATCTACTGGAAAAAAAACGTTTATTTTTTATTTGAGAAAACACAGATACAGACAGTAATATTACAGCAATATACAAAATCCGGAGAATTCGCTCGCATTATAATCATTTATCACAGATTTACATGATACAGATAAATAAACCTTTAAAAAAATATACAGACAAATTAAGGAATTGAATATTGGATTACACAGAAAGAATTTGAAAAAGTGCACAATGTCTAAATGCAGTAACAGAAGGTAAATAAATTGATGTGGGAAAAATTGGGTCATTCTTCAAATTTAGTATTCAAGGGACCGAAAAAATCCAACTTCTTGAGCAATTTTCACTGTATAATGATTTATAAGGATTAGAAAAGTGTGTAGTGCTGCCCCCTGCTCTGCCGCCCTAAAATATGATTATTTACGTTTTTTCGGTAGCTCAGTAGGTAGGACCTTCGATTTGCAGTCAGATGGATCGAATTCGATACCCATAGCGAGTAATAATTATCTCCTTTTTCAGAATATGTAATGATTAGTGCAAAGATCTGTAGTACAAATCTTAGGACATAAACATTTAACAATTTCAAGTCATACCTACAAAACTGTGTAAAGTTGAACAATTCTTTGTGATCGTGCAATGGTAGATATGAAATGAAAGACATCCAATTATTCTTATAAGTTGAAGGGTTAATTACAAAGAACTCATCTGGTTTTTTCTTCTCTGTGTATCAATAATGGCTTGGTATCTTTTGAAAACCTCCAATATGTTAAGACAATCAATTTATTTTACTTTCTAATACCCTGTTTTGTACCTCGAATCAGGTATTCTCTACTTTCACTGTGAATTACCTCCCATCAATATTTCTGAACAATGCATCGCTAAAATGTATGATCTATTGTTATTTTCATTTCACTGTAATATATAATTTATGTATGATAATAAATCACATTTTAAGTAACTGTTACCTTATGTTTTCAATCCCATTCTCCCCATTTTGCAAAAGACAAAGTCGTCAACTACTTGAAGGCTGAATTTGAAAAATATTATAATTATCCTACATATGAAGTTTTTTTTTTTCCGGTCCTTGGAAAACCTTATAAGAGAGTTTCACTGTATATCACTTTGCTGTTACAGTTAGGCGTTGACCACTGTTTTCACGTCACATTTTATAAAGCTAATTTTGAAATGATGAATGATTGTCTGAAGACTTATACAGAAGTAGCCATTTTATAATTGTGTTATTCTTTTTTTTTCTTCTTATTTTTAAAGAGAGTCAAACATTCCCAGGTTATGATTAACCTGACAATATTTGAAAATCTCCTTCTACAAATATTATAAGTGGAAAACCATTAACTGGTCATTGCATTAAATGAGCAAATGGCACCAATGTGTTCTCTAATACAAAAAAAAGTGATTTTCAATTGCACAGAAAATTAAAAAAAAGAATGATTTCAGTTTATTTGTAGCACAACTTTGCTAGAACTATTTGAAATACTTTTTTAACCTTTTAGAAGCGGGAGGCGCACTCCTGCGCCGCACCATACATGCCCTGTGCGCGGGCGGCTCACTTGTGCGTCGCAAAGCTTCTATAGTTTAAAGAGCCCCGCATGTGACAGAAGTCATACATACTTTTGACGTGTAGAAAAGGTTAATGTATTTTGGTAGCCTTTAGTAGCAGAAGATTCTCTAATATTAATGAAAACTAAATTAGTTAGCTGATCTTTAAAACTTTGCTAGTTAGTTATGTATTTACATACAACTGAAATGTAAACTATAGTAGCCAATGATTCTAACTTGTATTTTTCAAACCATAAAACATGTTTTAAATTTATTAATGAATTCAAATACCTTTTGAGATTATTCTTTCAGCATTTAATGCTATAAGTGCCTTGCTTTGAAGTAAACTGTTTTCTAGACAACCCGAATATAAATGCTTGTCTTGTAAGGCCTATGTAAAATTTACCCATTCAAGCGATTATTCCAATTTAAAAAACGCATTTCAAAAACGAAAAAATCGGATTCAGATTCTAAAATGGTTGTAACCAATTCTTGTAAATATTATTGTAACTTTTATTTGTAAATTTTTTAAAACTTTTATCTGTAAAATTTTTAGAAATTTCATATTTCTAAATATTATATAGGAGGGGACTTGAAAAAATCGCATTATTTTTGGGAAAAGTATTGGTGTTATTTTTGGGTAATTTTTTTAGCAAAAATGGTGGCATTTTGCAATAAAAGTGGTACATATATATTTTAAAAAAAATGTATGTTGTCTTTAATATTTAAAAAAATAATAATTTATTGTCGAAAAAAGAATGACAATATGCGGCGTTTTTGACATGAAGTTAGCTGCGTTCCATTTTAGGCTATTCAAGCTTGTTAAAACCATAGACAAAGAAATATTTAGAACATACAATATTATTTTCTTGTTTTAAAATTTTCTCGAGAATATCACTTGAAAAATACGAATATTCGCAGATATTTACCTGAAAATTGCGAATTATGCATTATTCGCGTGGAAACGGTAATATTCGCATGAACATGACGAATATCACGTTCTCACAAACCAGAAATTTTCAGGTCTTTACCTATAGGTACTTTAATGTTGGATTGGTTTTCATTTCACCACTAATTATTATTGTAATAAAACTTAATTGATATTTAATTAACTTTATTTGAAGGAGGCATTTGTTGAAAATAAATAGTTTTCATTCTGTGTAATAAACAGGCTTGTGAAAATAACATACGTAACTGTTGCACATAGATTAATTATGTATGTATGAACAAGCAAATAAATTATGATATCATTTCTTTTGTAATTATTGTTAGTTGCTTGAAATGTCTGTAGCCCTGATTAGTGACCAGGTCTTAATAACCAGGTACTTTCTAACTTTCTTCCCCATCTCCTTCCCCTCCCTGCTTTCAGCCTCACAACACACCCCCCAAATTGGGGATGCAATAGTTTAACTGACTCTGAGACAGTTAGGACAGTCGAGGTTACTCACCCTTTCTAACGGCGTTTTAAAGAAACAGATTGTTTTACCTGCTATCGCTGTATACGTCAGGACTCTATTTTTTTTGTATAGACGAAGATACATTTAATTGTGAAATTACTCTAGACCCTCGAGAGTCCTTGCATACAAGGTTTGATAGTAACACAGGAAAAATATTGAGACTCAAGGAAGATACTGTGTTCTTACTTACGACGGCAGAATAGCCTGCAACTAAAAGGGAATAGAAAAGTAGAAAAATATATGGAAGTGAAAAAATAAAAATTGATAAACAGTAATAAAGAAAATAAAATCAAGACAGCCTGGGCAGTTTATCAGACGCATCGAGAATGAGCATTGCCATCGGCCTGGCAGCAAGCGGTCCCAGATACCCGCCTCCTTTAGCTGGGCCCCCGAGAGTTTCCTTGAAGAAATGTGTATTCGGGGAGATACTCCCGAAGACTATGTAATCAAGTGAGCCTCGGGTTGTGATCAAAAGACCAATTCTTTATTTCTTATCTTAGAATTATAAATGAGTTATTCTGTAATACACATGTTTATTTAAATTTGTTAATTTAATAACAATGATTAGTGGAAAGTTTTTAATGACTAATATTATCTCAGGGGTGTATCAATTTCGAAGAACATTGGTAAATAATTAATTTATCACTCAGAGAGGGCTGAACAACAATCATCAAGGTAGTTTTACATCTACATTCATAAAAGAAACATTTAGGTTCACAAAACAACTATCATGATTACTAAATAAACATCTCAATAATTAACTGGGCGCCATGTCATAATGTCAAATTTTATTTAATTAATTTGTTTTATTTCACAATTAATTAATTTAAAAATAATATATAGTATATTTGCGCACGTTCCAGAGTGGAAGATACTCTCAGTATCGCCCTGGTGAAAGAACACTATTCAGAATTGAAACGTTGCTTGAAATGGCTTTTAGCCGTGTTTGGTGACTAGATCTGAATAGCTAGGTATTCCTCACCTTCCTCTGCCTCTTCTCATTCCCCTCCCCAATACCTTCAGCCTCACAACATTCCCCAATTGGGAATGCCATAGTCTCACTTGCTCCAGATGGTTGGGAGCAGTTGGGACTCTTGTGCTGTATTCCATATAAATATATTTTTTTAAAAGTTGTGATGTGGAACTCCCATTTCTAGTGCTGCCGAAGATATTGTGGGAAGCTACTGGTACAATCTCTTTTGCTTAGAGAGGGTGTTGTCATTTGCAATGTTAAATGTTATAGACAATGGTGAGGTAGGAACTTGAATCGTTACAGGGTCACCGTGGGGGAGGCGAAAGGTACTTGATCCACGCAAACATTCCTCAGGCGTGCTCATGATGTTGGGGAGGTATGAGTGGGTCATCAGACAAATGGTCCGGGGTACATACTATTTCTGTGAAAAGACTTATTGTAAACATGCTATAAGGCACATACAGCTTATTGAGTAAGAAGAATTCTGGGATTGCTGAATGCATTGTCATAGGTCATGCGACAAATGACGGACAAATGTAATATCTAATTATGTAATTATGCAAGACCTACATTGTTCAGGTGTTACAAGACAGCGTAGGAAACAGGACACAAGTGCACTGCATACTAAATAGCCCTCAGCATTTATTGGACGGTGAAAACAGTTTCACTTTTGTATTGTTATCCAATATGACAGTTAGTGGCTCAGTATTCAGCTGTAGTTTGACTAGTGATCAATTAAAACTGTCAAAATGAAGGGGTTTATCGTTGTGAGTTAATTACTCATTATTGTTTTTTTTTTATACTCTTATGTAGAATGTTCTTCTTTAGAGCGTATTGACAGGTGACTTTTTTTAATTAATAATGTTTCAACGTTTGATTTTCAAAATCAATCTAACATTCTATCAAGGATGGAAAAATGGTAGTGAAAATTATTTTCAAGCAAGGATTTAACTTTTTTTGTCTTTATATACATAATAATATTATATTTACTATTATTTTGCTATATAAATTGGAGTAAAAACTTTGTTTGTGTGATTATTGTGTATAAAAAATATTATCATTATCTAATTGTTAAAGTATGCATATTGAAAACAGTTTTAGTTACTAAAAAATGCATAGATATTTTGTCTAAATTTTTATAGTGCTCGCCTACATAATTTGTTATTTCGTCACTATTTTAACTAAACCTCGTATCTACAAAAACATTTTTTCTCAGAAGATGGAAGAAACTGTCTATTTTCTTATTGTAAACTAGCTGAAGTACACAGTGTTGCCTGGGGTAATGAATAGTTTGGAGGAATGTTTTGAGGTTGTGATGTGTTACCCCTACCCCTACCCCTACTGCCACACCCACCCCCAATTTTATTTTGTATTTATTTAATACTTAAATATGTAATATATTAATTAAATAAAAAAAGAAATGCTTTAAAATAAGGAAAATTCACTCTATCTTTCATGTTCTGAGAAAATATGTTTTTGTAGATACGAGGTTGAATCCAAGCAGCGACGATTTGTTATTTGGTATTTAATTTATTTCTATGGTATGGTGATCATGTTTCTGAAAAAAATATAACCTGCCCAAATATTTTCAAAAGATTTTAAGGTTTTATATTTCTGATGTTTTGAGGTTATAACCGATTCTGATTATACATTCTGGTTTGGGATAACGACTAACTAGAGGACCATTTTATTTTTATTTTTATATGAATACCGCACAAGAGTCCCAACTGCTCCCAACCGTCTGGAGCCAGTGAGACTATGGCATCCCCAATTGGGGAATGTTGTGAGGCTGAAGGTATTGGGGAGGGGAAAAAAGGGGAAGAGGAAGGTGGGGAAAATACCTGGCTATTCAGATCTGGTCACCAAACACGGCTAAAAGCCATTTCAAGCAACGTTTTAATTCTGAATGGTGGTCTTTCACCAGGGCGATACTGAGAGTATCTTCCACTCTAGAACGTGCGCAAATATACTACATATTATTTTTAAATGAATTAATTGTGAAACAACACAAATTAATTATAAAAAAAATAAAATTTACTTGCGCACGCCGGGATTTGAACCCGCGACCTTCGGATTCGTAGTTGAGAGCCTTACCCCTCCACCATGGAGGCCGTCAAACTAGTACGAATAGTCTACCTTAGTCTATGGCAATATTGCCACAAAAATAACCATTATTTTATTTATTTATTGATTCGGAGACGGTTTGCATAATTCCCGTGAGCACTCGGGCCATAGGCTAATTGTGCTAGCTCTCATTTTACCTTATTCCTTTGAAAGTAACCCGGTTCTTTTGATAAAATTCACCATTGTTATCATTTCGACATTCGGCTATGTCTTCCCAGGTATCTGAGCCTTCTTTCGATCAGGGCGGGACATTGGCATAATAGGTGAATTGGAGTCTCTTCATTCTCTTCACATTTCCTCCATCTATTGGTGTTTTCCACTCCTAACAGCTGCATGTGTCTCCTGAGGTGGAGGTGTCCCGGTAGTAGTCCTACCAGTACCCTCAGAGAGTTTCTGTCCATATTGAGTAGTTGCCTGGTTCGTCTGGGGTTAGATCCGTTTGTCTTGTCAACGTCAGTACTATTAAATAACAAACAAAATATTAATCAATCTATGAATTACCTATTTCAGATTCTCTCATTTTTATTTCTTCTCCACTGCACACTGGGACACATATCTCTTCAGCAACTAGACTTTTTGAACATTGGGAAACACCTCCGGCGCAGCAGGAACTTGCTAGTCGGAGATCCCAAATACACACAGACCAGGAGCATGCCCTTCGATCCATACCAGTCCGACAGACTCACAACTGCCTTTCAGCAAACTTACGGCTTCAGAGGGGAGAATTTAATTTATGCCATCGGAGCGGGCTATCCTATGTCAGAATTGAAAAGATTCAACGCTGCGTCATAGTGAAAATTTATAACTTACGAAATATATAACCATTAGTATGTCACACAACCCTGTATTTGCACGTTCCCCTTGCTTCAATGACATTCATTCATCGTTGGAATACGAGAAGAGTTCTGTTATTCCAACTCTTATTTATTTCATTCTTACAAAATACACAACATTATGTTATATACTATAAAATTACAATTATTATTTAGGTACAATATCTGTGAAATAATTAGGTATTATTTTTGCACACTACGTATTGTATATATATTATTTATTCTTTACCATTTCATGGAATCAGAGCGTGATTTAATCTTATTGTAATAAATTACTTATGAAATATACTTTGTTTTCTTATTTCAAGAGATAAGTAGGTAAGAACCACAGTGCAAATAATACATAGAGATGCTCTGACACAAAATCAAGGGGAAGAAACCAAAATAAGAGGGGCGAGGGCCGAGCTGGGCATGCCACCAATCTAAGTAAAATGGTTCGAGCTTGAATACAAAAACTGAACATTTTGTTAAAGTACGTAGTTTGACTCTTTTACGATTCTTTTATAATTTGTTTACCGCCGTCAAAACCATGTGAAACAAACGTGGACGGTAGTGAACTAGGCTGGTGCCAAAATGGGTGTCATGTGACCTTTTCCTCCAGCTGTCGAAATGGTATGTTAAGGCGAGTCTATTAATTCTGACGTCAGTGGTAAGTACATATATCTTTCATCCCAAGAACTGTTAATTATAAAATCATAGATATACGAGGTGTGTTCAAAATAAAAGGTGAATTTTGAATTTTCACAGGCTGTGTAGATTCGATTATCCATTTTTTTTTTCGTTATGTTGGTACACATATGTTTATCATATGTTAGCATTATCAGCCATTTTGGATTAGTGGTTTGTTTTTGACAACTGGAAAGGTTAGTCACGTTTTTGTGTGTTCTTTTTTTACTTTTGAAAAAAATGGATCAAAGAATATGTATTAAATTTTGCGTTAAAAATGGAATAAAGTGCTCCAACGCACTTAAAATGTTGACTGGCATTCGGCGAGTCTACTTTGTCTCAAAAAAGTGTTTATAAGTGGTACAAGCGCTTTACAGAAGGCCGAGAAGATGTTAATGACGATGAGCGTCCTGGAGTTGCAACCACGTCAACAAACGAAGAAAACATCGAAATATGAAGAAAATGGTTTTGGAAAATTGTCGAATCACTATTAGGGAAGTTGCAGAGGATGTTGGCATATAATCGGCTCATGCCATGCAATTTTCTCAGATGTTTTAGGCATGAAACGTGTGGCAGCGAAGTTTGTTCCGAAATTGCTAAATTTTGAGCAAAAGCAACGTCGCGTTAGTATCGCTCAGGAGTTGTTGAATGACGTCAACGACGATCCAGATTTGCTCAAAAGGGTTATAACTGGTGATGAAATGTGGGTATATGGTTATGACGTCGTAACCAAGGCCCAATCATTCCAATGGAAGCGGCCAGAAGAGCCAAGACCGAAAAAAGCACGTCAAGTTCGATCAAATGTGAAGGTTTTGCTCACTGTTTTCTTCGATTACAATGGCGTGGTGCATCATTAGTTCTTGCCAAGAGGTCGTACGGTTAATAAGGAATAATACAAGGAAGTTATGCAACGTTTGCGTGAAGCAATACGGCTCAAACGATCGGAATTGTGGAAAAACAAATCATGGATTTTGCATCACGATAATGCACCAGCTCACACATCAATGCTTGTTCGTGATTATTTGGCCAAAAACAACACCGTAATCATGCCTCAACCACCGTATTCACCAGATTTGGCTCCCTGCGACTTTTTCCTATTCCCGAAACTGAAGAGACCAATGAAAGGAAAGCGTTTTGCCACAATTGATGAGATAAAGTCAGAATCGAAGAACGAGCTGATGGCCATACCGAAAAGCGCATTCCAGAAGTGCTTCGAGGATTGGAAGAAGCGCTGGCATAAGTTCATTATATCTGAGGGGGATTACTTTGAAGGGGAGAAAATGGATATTGATGAATAAATAAATACTTTTTGAAAAAATTCGAAAATCACCTTTTCTTTTGAACACACCTCGTATATATAATTAACAAAACCATAAAAAATTATTGCATTACTGTTTCTTAAGTTATTAAATAATATCTATCAAATTCTGACAAATTACTCTCCCTGACCTCCCCGGAGTACTACTACTCTAAAAAAAATATTGTAATAATGTATATTTGAGTCATACTTGCTGTTGTACTAGCTCTTTTACCATTTTGCATTATTTAACAATTGACTGCTGGGTAAAGATGGGCGATGTCCGGTTAAAACAAAATAGTAGGTAGTAACTAATATCTGAGTGTTACTGAATAGGGCAAATGGAATATTAAGAGACGCGGTCGCTTTCCGATTTTATGAGGGACCCTAGTGACCCCCTTTCCCACCCTACATAGTATGTAAAGGTTAACCCGTCAAGTCTTTTTGTTCCCAATGAGGAATAAGTAACTAGATAGCAGAAGAGTCTTTTTGTTTCCTTTGGGTAGCTAAGGAATACCGAAGTTACCCAAGGGAATAGGAATTAAATAGACAATGAAAACAATACAAATTAAATTAAACTTTCTGTAAAGATTCAGCAAATCACTATCTAACCATTTGGCCGCAAGGGTATGCGGAGAGCATGGGACAACACATTCATCGCTTTAATCAAGTTCATACGTATGAAGCAATACGGCGCAAGCAATACTTTACAAAAAGAGAAGAAAATAATAATGAAGTATTTTAATTATTGAAATTCAATCATAGATGGTGGTGCCTCAACCAAAAAGGGTATAAGTTCTGATATTTTATCATTTCACAGATGGCAGTAGTCGCCTCCCATTCAAAAATAATAAAACCAGTTTCTTCAATGTTGACAGAACACAGAGGCACAGATAGAGCTGTCGAAATCGTACGTTCACGCATACCTCGTTTGAACCGTTTTCGTGCAACAGTTACGTAATTTGGCTTTGACTTCAATGCATACGTGAAAAAATCGTCATATTCATCAAACGAGTGGTAGGAAAGTTAAGTCCTCGTGTAATATACTCCCGTCATGCGACGGTACTGGAAGCTACAATTGTGTATTGTTTGAAATTAATTATTTTCCAAGATGTTTGCACTGCGAAATATTGTGAGTATTTTAAATATAATAAATAATAATCAACCCCCCTTTAAAATAATGTATTCAAGATTAAGGCCCTGATTTAAAATAAGAAATTCCATTTTTTCACAACTAGAAATGGAAGCGTATCCATGAAAGTAAACAAAAACGAAAGTGCAGTAGTGATGTTATTTCTCATGAGTAATGAATAAAACAGTTTTTTATTTTATTTTTATTATTGGTCACCGTTTTAATATCCAGATGGCATATTCGACTCCTTTTAAACGTGTAAGTGCACATTTTTATGGTTATTGTTAGTTTACTTACGTGTTGTGATTTGATTTTAATGTTTCGCTAAGCCAACCATTCGAATGACTTTAACATTTAAAAATGACTGATCTTTATTATTTAGCCGTTTATAAGCAGCGGTTCTCAAATTTTCGTAATAGGTTTTCAAAAAAATCTGTGCCTCCATTACATAGGTAGGTACTTCAATTACAAAAAGCATATAGCTTGGCATTGTGTAGGTATTTATTATTTTGTAACTACAAAATTTCATTACTATGGCAACACTAAGTTACTGACTTTGTCTTTGAAATGTGTTCTTCACATTCAAATGTTTTCATATATTCGCTTTTGACAGTTCGTTTTGAAGAAACAAGGCAAAACATCATAATTCGTTTTTTTTAAAATTTATACTTTTGATTCGTGAATTTGATTTTTTTCGATACATAACATTTCAGAAATACCAAAATATTTACCAAATCGCCTTTCCTTCTAATTATCTTCCCTGCAAAGCGCTAAATAACACCCTTGATTAACGTATTTAGCCGGTTATCATATCTATTACCAATTAAATTTAAAAAAAGTCTATATTATAGTCTCGTACACTCACATCTAAATTACTTAATTGAAATCTGGGGAAATGCGTATGAAACATACATTAATGAATTACAGGTAATTCAAAATAAGGTAATCAAAAAATTATTTCACTACGGACCCAAAACATCCACAAAAAAATTATATTCGGAAACAAAACTGTTAACATTAAGAAAACTATATGAATACAATATATGTCTACTTATATACAAAATAAATAATAAACTCATACATACAAATACAGAATTTATTAAAACGTCACAAGTACATAAACATTTTACACGACAACACGATAACATACATTTAAACACCATCCATACCAACTATGGTAAGCAATCCATTAGTTACGAGGGAGGCAAATTGTATAATTGCCTTCCAGATGACATTAAAAATGAAAAAAGTGTGAGTAAATTTAAAAAAAAATTATTCATTTTTATTCATAAACAAGAAAATAGTGAAAGTGTATAGAATTGTATCTTATAATAATATTGTATGTAGTGATTAATCGAATTGTATGTAATTGAAAATTCTAGTTAAGTAAGTGAAAATGTTATTTTCTTTTTTTTGGAATAAAAAATTAAAAAAAAAAAAAATAATAATAATAATAAAAAAAGTTTCAGTTCAGTTTCAGTGTCGATAAATCGACATTTATTGAAAGAACGTTACACAGTTTAATATAATGCGACATGTTTAAATATAAGTGCAATATATGTTACATAATTATATTATTGTATGGTTTACATTACTTACCTCAGTAGGTGAAATCTGTTCTGAGGTAGGTGACTGGTTGAACAAAGAAAATATTTAAGTGTGATGTTATGACAGATTAGGCATTGTTAAATTAAAATATTTAAAACGTGATATATTAAAGTAATTATGCTAAAATATACAAATAATTGAAAGGTAATTTCGAATATATTATGATAGATTGAAAGAGGTGACAAAGTAAAATAAAGAAGGTAATGTGGAAATATCTTAGAATAAGATCAATCATCTATTTTCTGGAAGTACCATTACTTTCTGAAAACCGTTTGGTTAAATTAAAGTATATGCACTTGGACCATTGTACTTTTTAAACGTTCTTCCATTTTACTATAAGCCATCTTGGTGTATCTCTCGCACTTAATTTTTGTCTACTTTTAAATGTCAGACTGTACCTAAAGATTTTAAATTGCTTAGATTAATATTGGGTCGAGCCGAATTTCTCATAAACAATTTATCTATGGTTATTGGGTGTATTATACCATTTCTTTCGTGGTTTATAAACCTTCACTACTTTAAGATAATTTGATAATTTTTAAGATATTTGATCGAGTAATAGTGCAGAACGCACACATTAGATAGCCTCAAGAAAATAAATAATATTAATAATGTCTTTATTTCAGCAGAATAAAGCGCAATACTCTGTCTGCCATATAAAATAATACATTTAAAAATAAAAAAAATAAAAGTTACATGATGTAGAAATAGAATATAAAAATAAAATAAAAAATAAATGAAAAAGGCATATATCAAAGTACAGACATTGTACGCCAAAATGCTGTACCGCCAGTGGCATGCAGTCCATAAAGGCTGAAAAACTGTGCCTACCTTTCTTTTATCAGGTTTCTGAAAAAAAAAAGATAAATTTTTCATTTCATGATCGGTTTACCATAAGAAATTGTTTCTGCATGGAAATTTTTTAATTATTCTGAGTTGCAATTTGCCTTAAGCGCCTTATCGTTCACACGTTATGGTGTAATAAATAATAATAATAAACACTTGAAAATTCACAGCCTACTCTTAGTCAAGGAGCAATGCACGCCACTGCGTGCCACGTGACTTTAGCGCTGGGCAGGTGGCGAAACAAGCGGGGGAGACTTCTTAAAATTCTCACAAAATCACGCACTCCTTATGCAGGTGGCGGAAAGGTTGAAATTCCCACTTAAAATCGGCCACATATTTCGATTTACGCAAAAAAAACATCACAAAAATGCTTGTTTTATTTTATTTTGTAAAGCTCAGGCATAAATATTAAAATGTTTTATATTAAAATAAAAAAATAATCTGCCACAATGAACAATATGACAATATCCGAAAAGGGGTTCGCAAGTAGGAGATTTTGCACTTCAAACATTTTTTTACGTCTTATACTTTATTTTTTCTAGGCTTATAAAAATACTCGGTTAAGCGAAAGGCCAAGGTGTGTTCTACTTGCAGTATTTAATTCAATCATATAAGATATATCTAGGCCATCAAATTATAAAACCAAAAACACATGCTTTTGCATTACTTCGCATTGCATCGCCTTAAATCTGACGGCATTCAGGCGAAGTATGTTAAATAACGTAAATTAATAATTTCAATATTCCTCATAGTGAATATATTTCTATTTTTCTATTCATATTTTTCACAAATCACCGATGTATTGCAAACTTTGAAAATTGTAAACTGTGCCAGCTCTCAACACAGGTTCTCCTAGTGGGACAGACACAGTACCATAACCCTTTTATAAAATTAAGATTGCATTGATGAATAATTTATTTTTTTTAATGTTAAAAAAATTTCATCTTTTTTTGTCATTGACTCTCATTGGGTGCGCCACTGGGTAGGTACATGATAACCTAAAAAAAGTACCCATTGTGCGCAATTGATTGCGTAGCTCAATAATTTATGCATGTTAGGAATACAAAGTTTTATTGATGGAAGCAGTAAAGAAATATAGCGAAAAATTGGGGACTTCTTAATTTTAACATTAAGCAATCGTCATTCTGATGACAATATAACAAAAAAATCACACGCTCGAGTAATACAACGGAATATTTTTGCAAAATAGGTTTGTCTGCAAAAAACCTTGATTCAACGCTGTATCGTATTTGACACTTACTAACTATGAACACCTAGGATGTTTTTGATAAAATTATTTTCATTGTTGTTTTGTCATAAACTTCACGCTATTATTATATTTTTTGTGAAATAGTGGCACAATGGGTGCCACCTTCCGATTTCTCTTACATAACGGTTTTTCTTAACATTATGAATTAATGCTGAATTCTGTATTCAGTCAAGCACAAAGGTCGTTTTAGTTCATAAATAAGTTCGCAATAAAACTTTTTTATTATTCAATAAATTGAAGGCTCATCCACAAAAGGAGCCTTTAAACGCGGCGCACTTTTCGACATAGATACTTCGTGATGGGTTAGTTAGTTTATCTTCTTTATTTCTAGTGTTGGGAAACTATGGAGTATACCTCAAATATTGCCCCCCTAGAGGAAAAACCTTAGAGTAATGATATACATACGCTAAGGGAAAAACTCATTAAGCACCATATTAGCTATATGACACATAGTGACTTCTAATGGGAGGATGTATGGAATGGTGACCGGATAATTCAACACATGTATGAATCGGCACACCTTTTAAAAGTAATATATATATATATATATATACCTCAATAACTATCATAAAGTATGGAGCACAAATACTTTATGATAGTTATTGGGGTTACAATGAAATTATTATTGTTGTGATCTATAAATGTATGGTACAACTTAAAGATTTACTGTAGATTTTATAGTTGTTTATAGTATGTATAAGTTTGGTGTTATTAAAAAAAAATTATAATATATCGTTTCACTAAAATTGTATAGCCGCTCTACTCAACACAAGACTATTCTGGTGAGATGAATGGCTAATGCTTTTGTTTTTGTTTTTTAAATTTAAGAATAAATAAATAAAATACATACATATATTTTTTTAATAAATAAAAAAAAAAACAAATTAATTAGGTTAGGTGAGATTGGGTTTTGGTGCTAGTTTTTTTTTTGTTCGTAATTTTCATAATTTATCACGAAACCGGTTTTTCAGGTATTGATAATCTATTTCATCGTGAAAACTCAACGTCTTATATTTAAGCAGCAAGTAATTCCGGCGAGAGCCTCATCAGTTGTGGCTCTATTATTACAACTAGTTGTTGAAAATTTTTTTTTGCAAATCTGATAAATTATGCAAAAGTACCTACCACATACGCTCTGAAGGTGTTACAGAGTAATAAAACAGCGGAGAAAACTATAATGTAAATTGAACAACCTCCACAAATTAAAAATCGTAAATCCCGAATTTAAATTTGTTCTCTTTTTGAATTGAATTTGTCATTTATCGTCATAGTTTACTTATCAGTCAATGAACTAAGTATCTACTCATTATTTCTCACTTTTTTATTCAAATTCTCACAATACCAAGCAAAAACAATAATACATATAATATTATTAGTAAAACAAGTTTCGGCATAATAATAATGATTTTTGAAGAAAATTCCACGAATATTTTGTGTGCAGATTCGTTAGATTAAATTAGAGATGTTTAGTGTCATTTGTTGGTATAGTTTAATTGTGACGCTAACGTCCTTTATTTGACGAATTAGCGCCTCCTGCCGGCGACAATATTTCCTTCCCAATTTCTTTAAACCGGGCAAAACGGGGAAGAGGGACGTCGGAGAGTTATTATTTATTAATTCAAAATAATGATAGTATTATTACGCAATACGATAAACATAATGTTTTTAAATAGAAAAATATTTTATAAATTTACATAGGCTTAGCATTTATCAAAATCTAATCAGAAATATTACTTTTTTCTGACCGTTCAATTGTACTCGTATGTTTAACAAAATATTTGAAATACGAATATGATTTTTAAAGTGGAGAAAAGTATGTTTAATAATTTGTCGTTGCGTTTTTGTAAATAAACGTAACCAAAAATTTATAATCCGCATTACAGAAAAAAATAATAACAATGTTTTTATTTTTTTTAAATTATAAATTATTAAACATACTCGTACTTTTCTTCACTTTAAAAATCATGTTGGTATTTTAAATATTTTGTAAAACATACGAGTACAATGGAACGGTCAGAAAAAAGTAATATTTCTTATTGATTTTGATAAATGCTAAGCCTATGTAAATTAACAATGTTTTTTTTTTAAATTATAAATTATTAAAAATACTCGTACTTTTCTCCACTTTAAAAATCGTATTGGTATTTTAAATATTTTGTAAAACATACGAGTACAATGGAATGGTCAGAAAAAAGTAATATTTCTGATTGGATTTTGATAAATGCTAAGCCTATAAAATATTTTTCTATTTAAAAACATTATGTTTATCGTATTGCGTAATAATACTATAATTATTTTGAATTAATAAATAATAACTCTCCGACGGTCCCTCCCCCGTTAATAAAAAGGTAAAATTGTTACCAAAGTGAGGAGAGTATTATACAAAGTTACGATAGCGTTTTTCTTTTGCAAAAATTACTCGCGGAAGCTAATAATTTTTACACCTACAAACCCGTTGAAAACTATGTAAGTTATTTTGTATGGATTCCTACGAAGCAAGCTAAAAAAACTATACTGACGGATAAATGTGTGCAAGTCGTGTTGCAATCGGGGAACAATTTCTTAGGATGGAAAAACTATAAATTTATACGATTATATTGCATAACACTAACATTTTTTGAAAAAATACCCTTTTCATTAGAAAATTCTTCTTATTTCAGAATCTTTTAAATTTTTTTCCAAGGTAGGCGTAGTTTTTCAGCCTTTATGGAATACACGCCACTGGCCGTAGGGGTAGTTATAACAATATTAATTCTTAACATTTATATTATTTCCATGTTAAGTTACACCTTCTAAATACACAAACTTTAAGTTTTACTCCAAATCATGTATAACTCCGAGCAAGGCCGGGTACGCGTCAGCCTAGTAATTAATAAGGAGCAATAAATTGGTATTTTTTCATAGCAGAGTATATTGAAGTTTTTTTTTGTTTTATTTTAGTTTGCCGCCATCTTACTTCTGTCAATGGCCTCCAACATTGACTGCCAATTGGGTGCCATTCGAGAATTCCTTCACAGCAACTTACTAGGCTACCCAGTGATCCACGCCGAGGCGGCCTGGCACTTCGATCCCGACATTTCCCTCAAGAGGAGGAAACTCTGGGAGGAAACCAACGGGATAAAAGGGGAGAAGCTGATTGAGAGACTGGGGCTGGGAATCGACGGGGAGGCGGACGAGAGGCTGGCGAAACAAAAGGCCAGAGATTTAGGTCATCTCGGAGGGCTGAATTATTTTAGGCCATAAATATGTAGTTTATTTTTTTAATTATTTTGTTTTGTAATTTTATACTGATGTAAATAAATAGTAAATAGTCTTAAATATTTTTTGTTCTACCTAACCTAACTTAAAAAAAATACAAAGGTCTATGTAGTTTCCTAAACTTGGAAATAGAATGTAGGCATTTAATAAAGTGAAACTACATTTTTCATTACTATGGCAATACCAAGCTACTTACTTTGTGTTTGAAATTTGTTCCTTACGTTTAAATTTAAAAAAAAATCACTTTCGAGTTTGAGAGGTATTTTTTAAGAAACGAGGCGAAAGAACATAACTTAATTTTTTTATATTGTTTTGTTCTAATTTTAGAACTATGAACTTTGACCATTGTGTTTTTATAAACTTACTTACATTTTCCTATGAGTTAAACGACCGCAGCGCCCTCAACCTTTGTCTACTATTAAATGCCAATCTCTCCAATACCTACCTACTGAAAAATCAGAAAACATGAAATAAAATAAACCTCTGATATAACGTCACAAGGGGCAAGGCGTAATTTGTTACTTGGTTATGCTTGGATAATTTACTTTAGTGTAGAACAAATTATGAAAGCTGATCACAGATCCAGTTAATCTTTGAATAAATGCGAGGAAAAGTCCAATATAACCGCCCACGCACCGTAGAGATGGGTCATTCGCTTGTAATAAGTAGGTACCTACTTTCTTTTGTTCCATTTTTGAAGAGTGTAGTACAAAACAAATGAATTGTTTTGACATAGATATTTGGCGGGAAAACAGAGTTCAGAAGGGAAAACAAGAAGGAAACGACAGGTGAGAGAAAGGCTGGAGATTATTTTCAGCAAAGATTATAATACAATATCTAGGTTTTTTAAAATTCATCTAGATAATAATACCTAAGAGTAATATGAGAATGTGAATATAAAATTTTATGAAAATTTAAGCACCATGAGTGAGATGAGTAAGCTGGAACGGAACCCTTTTTTTACTTCAAAAGGCAAGTTCATTTTTCTTTTAGTTTTAAACTGGATATTTAAATTGTGTAACCTCATCATCACCTTATGGTCAAAACAGCCCATTAAAATGAATTGATCTTTCCTATTTCAGTTCGTTAATGGGTTATTTTTTGTACAACGAGTGACATTGAAATTTATTGTTTTACTGTCAAAGTTAAACAGAATCGTTCTTGACACCAATAAAATCGTTCTTGACGACAAACAATGACGAAAGCCCGGTAAAAAAATGATCGGGCAAATGAACACTCTAGAAGAATTTATCGTAGTTGCCAAAATATTTGGAGAATTAAGTCTTTGATTAGACTAGGATTTAAATGGGTTACAAAGACGTATTAAGGTATATTATATTAATTATATATAGATATAAGTATATGCGAATCAATTGTAAAACCACAAAACGAAGAAAAGGAAAACGAATTTGTATTCTTCAAAGCTCATTTGATTGAACCCAGACGAAAAACAAATAAAAAAACCTTCCTCAAAACGTTTCCTTAATGCACATCTCTGATTAAGTAAAACAATAAGAAAACATTTATTATTATTATCATTTTTAAAAGAAATTTTCGTAGAAAGCAATAACTTGTTTGAGATATCAAATGAAATAAAAACAATAACTTTGTTAACCACGGAATTTATTTATATTTTTTATGATGGAATCAAGTGTTGGTACCCACCTTTCTATAGACGTTTTGAAACTAGGTGATGGAGTTACCAATTTGTTGAATTTTAGAGGTCAACATATTTATTGAAACCAGTTCTTTTGAATGAAAAATATGACTTCGCGAATAAATCGAGTTCATTTTTGGACTGCATGGTGAAATTAAAACAACATTGTTTTGTAACAAAAAATAATAAACATTAGAACACATTCCATGGACTCTTACAGTTTGATATATTTATCTCTGAAGGAAGTCAAAAGAAGAACTATCGAACGGTAGAACAAAACGAACTTTTTTTTTTATTAATTGATAAACTAAAGTTTTTAAGACAAGATTTTTGTGCATAGCGCAAAGGTTAACAATTATTTTTATAAACAATAATTATTAGCCTGAAACATAAGATAAACATACGATAAGCCGACGTAGCTCAACGGTAGAGCATCTGACCGGCAATCAGAAGGGTGCAGGTTCGAGTCCTGTCGGCGACATTTATCTTTTCTCGGAAGGTTTTTTCAATTTGGATGAGTGTTTCAGGCTAATAATTATTGTTTATAAAAATAATTGTTTTTTTTTTATTCATAATTTTTTTGTATCAACAAAATCCACTTTGGCGGCGATACTGACTACATAGATAAGTGTGTCAATCTACAGATATATTATCAGACGAATGGTGGAACCTAGGATGAATGAGTAACTGGGGGATCGGATAGTAAAAAACTAAGTAAAGAAAGTGTCTCCCTGCAGATTCTGCTAAGTCTCTGGTAAATGTTTTTATAGTCTCCAGATTGGACTACTGGGATAGTTTGTATGTAATCTACATTTGAACAAACTGCAAGGGGTGTTCAACACAGCAGCTCGTCTAGTATGCAGTGTCACCAAATACTGTCATATCATTCCTCTTCTACGTGATTGCCTACTCTGGCTTCGAGTCACAGAAATAGTTCAGTTTAAAATTTATCTTATTGTGCATAAGGCATTGAATGGGCTGGCACCATCATACTTGACTGATCTGTGCGTGAGGGACAATCTTACTCAGAGACAACTCACGCTCAGGTCGACCGAGTCTGTTGCGTCGAAAAGACTGGTTGAACCTTCTCGTACAAATGCTGCTAAATTTGGGGACAGAGCTTTAAATGGGTTCACATTCTTAGAATTAATGACCTTCCATTTGATCTGATGTCAGCAAGAAATTTTTAAATCTTTAGAATAATTAAAAACATTTCTTTTTAAAAAGGGCTTAAAACTTTATCATAATGTTTGACGCTCTTGTGGTGATTTTAATCACTAAACGGCGCTATAAAAAAGCTGACCATTTATTTATTTAATTTGTTGGAATAACTTATTAAGTATTATACACCTCATTGTAATATTTAATCATTGAAGAAGAGAATATTAACAAATATCAAATGAAACATGAACAGAAAAATACTCAGATAATAAAAAGGTATCAGTCGCCTCTGGGAATCAAACACAGGACCCCTGTCTTACCGGGACAACGCTCTAACCACTGAGGTGTAATTTATAGAGATAGGTCTATCCGAAACACTATCTAGATTGAAAATATATTCGGGTAGAACATTGCAATTATACAAAAAGATAGCCGCCAATAATATAGGAATTAATATTGAAAATAATATTGTTAAGTCTTAAAAAATATGGAGTAAGATATCGATAGCTCAGTGATTAGCGCTTTGTCACAGTAAGACAGAGGTCCTGGGTTCGATACCTTTTAATTTTCTGTGTCTTTTTCTGTGTAATGTTTCATCTGAGATTTGTTAATATTATCTTCTATGATTATTTATTAATTTATATATTAACCCCATATTAGAATAATTACGTGTTTAACTGCTGTGCTTAAAATTTCCGAAGCATTATGCAATCTAACCCAAACTTAAATGTAGACGGAAAAATCTGCTAAAAATGTAAAAGAAGTACAAGCTTACAAAGAACTGATATTGGCTTGGTTGAATCATCTTCCGTCTATTTAGTATTCAGGTATTTCCGTCAAACCTTACGTCATTCAAACACAAAGTTATGACATTGGAAAGCATTGAAAGTTTCAAGTTAGCTCTAGAGTGTTGTTCGACTGGGAAGTCAAATAAAATCACTATATAACACAGTAATAGCAAATACTCTTTAATGACAATACTTCCAGCTCTTAACATTTGATGGAAAAATGCTACATTAGCACCCTCTAGCGACCCGAGTTGTACGAAATTTTCTGTGAAATATATTCTTAATAAATTATAGAACCTAAAAATGATTTTACTCCTTTTTTGCTCATGCATACCTATACGAGTATATATATTTTAAAAGAGGCTAGTAGGATTGTATTAACAGTTATAAGCCTCGCCGCTCAACGCTCGTGCTCAGTCTGGTGGTTTAGAAAGAATTATTAAAAAAATTGTTAGAAATTTTCTTATTTTTAGACTTCCTTTGGCTTAACTTACCACAATTCTTATAGTTTTTTATACAAAGCTACGCATGTAATCAAAAATGTCAAAATACTGGCAACATGCCTCTAGCGGCTCGAGCTACATCGATTTCAGACTGTATCGCTATTCTAATAAATATTTTCATTTCTTTGTAAACAATTTAGATAGTGCGCGACCAACGATAACCTATTTAAATATATATGAGCAAAAAAGGAGTAAAATCATATGTGGGTTACTTAATACCTATAAACCCAATCTCACCAACTCGCGACGCTAGTTGGTGTACCAAGTTGCCATCTCAATGTATGGTATTTCTCAGGAGCTGAGCGGATTATTATATTTCCATGGTATTTGGTTACAGGTATATTGGCTAATCGTACCGTCGTACGATTATGATGTTCGATGTCGCAAGTTCTAAAACCGACTTTCATGAATAAAATCGTATGGGTTGTTTTTCCAACAAATTTAATAAAATAATTACATTTGCATTTCATTCCAGCGTGGTAGATAATGGCGACCGACCTGAACTAGATTTTAAGCCAAAACAGAAACTTATTCAAATAATTCAATTTTGGAAAAACTTATCGAAGCTTACTTTAATATGTTTTTTAATCATTGAATATAATTTTAACAAATTTCAAAATGAAACATGAAACCGAAGACACAGAAAAAACGATAACGGTTAAGGCTGGGACCTCATGGTCTATCCGGAACCTTGCGCTCTAATCCACTGAACCACGGCTATCCAAATCCATTTAGTGAGTTAAAAAAAAATCGAAAAATCTCCCCCATCCCCCTTTCTTACCACTGAAAGAAGAATTTTGGTACATATTGATGAAATTTTGAACACCTGACTTCCGAAATAAGAGGAAAATTACTGGGTAGGGTTAACACATCACAACCTCAAAAGTTAACTCCAAACCTCGGGTTTACTTCAGCTAGTATAGACTATATTTCAAAATGTATATTTGCGCAGATATCGTGACCAATGGGGTCAGGGGCTGAGTTGGCATTGCGTGTGTCGTGAATTCAATTCCTCGACTGGCTAAGTCCTCCATCCCAACACCAGCAACATCTTCCGCTTACTGCGATGGCAGTAGGAGATTTTAAAGTATTCTCAGGTTATTCGTGACTCGGGATTTTTTGTATTTCTTTAAAAACAAATTGAATTATACTTATTGTTACCTAGTAGGAAATATTGTATATGATAATATCAAAGAGTTCGGAATGCAAAAAAACGCATTCCGAATAAGCTGCCTTTTGAAGAAAAAAAATAAAGCGAGTTAAAATATTTCTAATAACATCACTACTTTCCATGATATGATAGAAGGTGGTTGATTTGCTTTTTAAAATATGCGAGGCTGTTTATAACGATGTTCATATCGTCACATTCTATGTTATCTAGGTAATGAGCTAATGTGTTCTATTGTGTATGGTTTTATTTTTTCTTTAACATAGGTCATGAATAACGTGACAATATTTGATTTCCCCCTACTTCAAACATAATGTGCGTAAATCTTGCTCGTGTAATGATGGGGGACTCATCTAGCAGATGGTTGAACCCGTGGGGCCTGAGGAATCCGACACTTTGAACCGCTCGATTAACTAACCGACCCAAATGTAGCTGGGTTAATTTTGTTTTGTGATGTGCCTTTACAATTTGGAAGGCGAGTATGGATACTGTCGCCCTGGAATCATTTGCTATATGTCACCCCGAGTTGTTCGCTACGGTAGGTGACTTAGCAGGGGTGCTCGGGTTCATGAGGTGAGGTTTGTCCAGGTCTTGGCGGCGGATGCGTGTACCTACCAACTGCGTGGCCGGCTGGATAAGAGGTCGGTGTAGAGCGACCCTTTGTCCTCTCCAGGTGGACTCTCTCGACCCCATCGCCTTTCACTGCAATGGGAGAGATGGATTCATAATTTCGTCACTCCTGGACACAATGACCCCCGGATTCCTACATACCGCTCATTCATTTTTCCTTCCCAGAATTTCCTCTCCTAAAATACCCAAAGATGACATTTTCCTAAGGTTTTCCTGTGCGGAAATAATAATGCAAACAATATACTACCGTGGTTAGTAAAAACACAGTACTTCCTAGAAACAGTATATACCTACATCTACATGTCAAAATTACAACCGGGTACAATGTTAGCATGTGGTAAATATAAAATGATCGTCGTAATAATATATTTTAGGAGAATCTAAAATGGAAGTACATATTACGTTCGACTCTTGTAAATATTGTCTACGTGCAATGTGCAATCTAGATAGCCATCTATGTACTGTGCACAAATGACATGGCGTGGAAGAGGTAATAAAGTAAATGTGTGTGGTATTTATGTCTAGGCAGTAAGTAAGCAGACAGAATCGTCTACCTCCGCTGTAACCGCTGGCTGAGAAGTGAAAGTGTAATTTTACTATTGAATACAGCTAACTGTGTTTGTTGGGACCATGCTTTATTTATTCTTCGAGGGACAATGATGAAAGATAATATATTTTTTAAAACGTTGTCTATGATTGGGTTCGTTCAAGGTAAGGCTTTTAATTAATAACAACTTTTATTTAGGGTAGGCAGTAGGAAAAACAGCGAAATAATAGATATATAATAAAAAAAATAATAAAAATTGACAGACGCTGGTTTGAATTACCTGACACATAAATATTTAAAAAAAAAACGCTTCGTTTATGCACATTATAAGTCAATTGGTTAAATAAATTAAATTGTAAAGCCCATCTGAAGTGATTTTTCCACGAAACCCGCGCTATATAAGTAATCCAGTGAATATAATTGTTTTATTAATTACTGAGATCATAAAATTTTAATGTTTTTTTCGACCGCACAATTGTATGAAAGAAAGCCAACATAATATGTTAAGTAAAGTTTTACTAATTAATAGAGGAAGAAACAGATGGTACTGATTGCTACATTTGCGATTTCTGCGAAAGGCACGGCCTTTTTCGACACTAACACAACCGAGTCTTCCCTTGTATGCGCATTTCTCACACATTTTTTTTGTGTGAAATACAGTTAAGATTTGAAAAGGTGTGACTTGTGAGCCATTTTGTATATTTACGAGTAGTTCCTGTTTTTCCAGATCTTCGCGTGTATTTCTGAAAGTGTAGATTGATTCCTTGCAATAATTTTATAAATTTTACAAATTTTGATATTTTTATGTGAATAAGATTAGGCAGGCAGTGCTAATGTGTTTATATGGAATGCACACCTCTGCCTAGGCATATTTTTTATTAGTTGTTTTTTAATATTGTCACCCTAGTTCGAACGTTTATTTTTTTCCCTCAAGGTGCTAGAAAATCCCTCAATTTCCGGTGCTGTACAGTCAGTTTACACATTAAAAGTTTTGTATTTATTGGTTGGATAAAAAAAAAATGTATTTCTTATGTAAATTATTTTATTAATAGTACTATTTACATATATAAAAGTAAAATTATGAGTATAATTTCGGAAAACGGGGAAAACTTATCGACCACGCAAAAAACGCATGATACGTCCATTATTGCCGGCACACCGCCTGCTAGTACAGATGAGCGCGGATCGTGTTACGGCGAATGAAACCCGCACCTCTCTTGTTCACTACCCCATCATTCGGCAAGTTACTAACGTGCGCATATATATTGTTCATTTTTTTCCGGAAAGAATCAAAAATAAGATTATGGGAATTTATTAAGAGCGACATTAGGAACTCTTATATTGAGGTATGATATCGATAAAAATGACGGAAAGAAATATGGCGTATTAGCTTAGTTGTTAGAGCGCGCTAGTAACGGTAAGACAGAGGTTTTGGGTTCAATTCTCAGATGCCATCGTTACCTTTTTAATTTTCTGTCTTTTTCTGTTTTGTATTTCATTTGAGATATGTTTATATTATCTTCAGTGATTTATATTTTATTAATTTGAAAATATGTTTAATAAGTTTCCTAATTCCGAAACACTTTTCAACTTTTGGTCTTACTTATTCCTGCAGCAAAATATTCTCATTCACCAACACAACTACTTTACCCTCCCCTTCCTCTCGCCCCAAGGCTGGGTCCTTCCCCACCCAGTTTTCACTTTCTATACGGGCCTCATCGACCTCAGGGGGGTCCAACCAAGGGACGCCTTTATATATACATACAATATATCTGTAATAGTTTTGTTTAACTTAATTACTTGGGTATATAAAATTGCACTTTCCGAAGTAATTTGTAACTAACATGAAAAATTAAGGCATTAAAAACTTGTGTGAAAATTTATTAAATTATTTCAGTTTTTTCAAAAATTCTACACTAATTTGATAATTCGATGTAATAAATACGTTTTATTTAAATCCCAGTTATGCACAAGGGAGTACATTACGAGCGTTACAAGTTATTTGCTACGCGTTTCCAGTTTATTAAGTTTCAAGCAAGCCAGTAATTTAAAAAATGGATTCGCCCAACAATGACATTATAATCAAGTGTTTTATTTGTATTTGAGATCATTTTTTTACCAAACTGATAATCCAGGGAACGAACAGCGGAAAACATGGCAAATGACGTAGCTGTACCTCAATGGATTCTAAACGAATGCAGTTCTTCGCGTTTTTAGATAATATTAGGTTTTTTTTTTATATGTATAGTTGAACCTGCAGACAATCCGTATACTACTATGACTACTCTTTTTTGTTACTAAAAATATATTATAATATCTATCTTTTCTATACATAAAAATGAATTTTTGTCTTTCTGTCTGTCCTCGAATTTCTAGAAAAGTACTCGAGCGGTTTCGCTGAAAACAGCACAGTTCGTTCTTATTAGTGCTGGGAAGGTTTAGAGAGTACTTTGAATGAAATCCAATATGTAAAATTGTTGTTATAACGTTTTAAAATTAGTATGAAAAACATTGAACCCGCCATGTTGAATTGAGGTTAGCCCATAGATATACCACTCTGGTTTGCCACAGAATACATTTTCAAAAGAAGGTTCGTTTGGGTAGAATATTTTAAGAATTGAAAACAGAAGCAGGTACTTACTTAAGAAATTTATTGTTTATAAATGTTTCGAAAAAATAAATGTTTGAATGAAATAAATTTTTTATATGAATGTTTGTTTGTTTAGAGATAGCATAGTCGTCACAATGCATTACTTTCATTCTCAAATCAATTATGGCACCCAAATGACAAGCAAGAATTCACAACTTCATAAGATTATTAAAAAATAAATAAATAATAAAAAAAAAACATATATATCCCGAGCAAGGCCGGGTATACATCAGCTAGTGTTTTATAAAAAAAGTTGCATACAAATTATGTAAAGAAAGTTATTTACTTTAATTAATAAATATACCCTTGAATTGCGCAAATTGGTTATCTTAAATATTAAGGGGATAATCTATTTGTTGGTCCCACTAAAGGGCTACGAAGAGTAAATAAACTGAATACTAAAGCTAAACACCTTTATCTCTCCGGAAATTCAACTCTTGTCAGTGGGCAACGTAATTTTCATCGTGAGCCGCAGAGCTTTAAAAATTCTATTTATCTACCAAATAATAAAACAATACTGTTTCGTATTCATAAGTTATTCAATACTTGTTGTTGAATTACGGATAAAGCCGGGTAATAATATTAACAGTATTATAAAGTAACAAAGAGTTGAAAAATATTTCGGTGGTGTTTGGAGGATTTTTTAATCTAACTAATCATTACGATTCTTCACATTTCATCACACGATCATGGTGTTTAGAGTGAAGTTTAGTAAATACAGATATCAGAATTTTACTACTCGTATTTATGAGAATCTACTTAGAATCCGACAGGTTTCTTACGAACCGCGCATTGATGTCTCCTTCTTATAAAGCCTCTTTTCGACTGCGCAACCACAATGAATGCAATTTGGAGGCACTGAACAATAAAATACAAAAAATTACTCATAACACTACTTACATTTTACTGAATACTTGTACCTTTTGCTGTATTGACGTAACTACAACAAGAATTCATTCAAATCAATCTGCATCATTTTCGTACTGCCGTCTTCGTTCGGCAGAAGTATTTTTTGGTGTTGTGAGCTATTTAGTATGTGAAAAGAATTTGTGTCTGGTGTCAAACGTCACGTCGTCCATCTTGGAAAGATTATTTAATATTACACATTGTTATAACACAGCACAAGTGATATTTGAATAGTGAACGCAGGTCGCAGGAGACAGTGATTAGAAAAATGGCAGCAAACAAATTTGTTTTATTTTTTGCGGTACGTAACACATTTAAAAAAAAAATTATAATGCTTCTTAATCGTAAATGAAAAAAAAAAGAATTACAAATTTCGTTTTTTTTTTTGTTTTTGTATTAAACATAAACAAAAGTGTATGAGAATGTTGTAAGGCAAACAGTTGCAGTTTTCTTCATAAGTTTATATCATCAAATAATAATAAAATACAAGATATAGTTTTTTTTTTAAATTTTATTTATGTGAATACCTAATCAGAATAAAATACACATGAGAGTTAACAACATAAGAATTAACAACATTATTGTGTCACAAATATGTAAAATAATTACATGATGATTTCAAAATAATTAGCCGTATTTTACAATATAACAAAACCTTTCTCAAAAAATTATGATAAAGAAGTGCCTTAAAATTTACGAGAAATCTTCTGGAATGCAATAAACAGTATAATGTATTATTTTTTACCCCAGTGTGTGAAATCTGCTAGAATAATTTTAAGTTATATAAGCGTATATTAAAAAAATTAAAATTCTCCTTTCCGTGTCCTAGGAATTATTATTTCTGCGAGTGTTGACATAAAACCGGTTATATAATGTCAGATTTGCGTAAATATTTCGCAATAACACGAGGGAATTCTAAAATATTATAATTACTTATGAAGAAATGTTTTCTTGATATTTATCTTTATTCTAATTGATGGTCAATTAGTTTAATTAAATGAGCTCACCAGTATTATAGAAATAATATTGAGATTTGGAGGCAAACGCCATTATGCACTAACATGTGTTTCAGTGTAATGCAAATAGTAGAGCTACAGGCGTATCATGGGGAATGATGGAAAGTGTTCATTTATCATTTTTTTTGGAAATCTAATTGTTTGTCTGAAGTAGCAAAAAATCTGGTATCGTGAAATTTGCTGAACTTTTCCTGGTTGAAATTTGCGGGTTATGGAAACTATTTTAAACTTGCAATGGCAATTCCAGTTTTGAAAAATTCATTTAAGTACCAAAAAATAGCACAAGAAATTAAACATAAATTACAAAGGATTGTTTGTTACATATTTTTTACAATTACGTTCAACTTAATTAGTGTTTTTTTTGTTTGTTAAATATTTAGTTACAATACATTCCTTTTTCTATTTACATAGTAACAAATTAAAAAATTCTGATGCGTTTCATAGTACTCCTTACTAGAGGTTCCTGTGATGAGGCCGACTAGATTTTATTAAAAAATTGTGTATTTCAAGTTTCCATAGCGTTCTTATCAAAATGCTGGATAACTCCTCTCTTTGAACTAGGTTTTTGAAATCATTTGCAAGTGAATTATAGAGCTTAGTGGAGAGATATTTATAGTTCCTTTGTCCAAAAGCAGTTTTAAATTTGTGTATATTCATAATGTCATTCTGGTTAGCTGTCGTGTTGTACAAATTAGGTTTTTTTGGTATTGAAAATGGCCTTAAATACCGAAACAGCTGTCACAATAATAAAAACTAAAAATGCTTGCCGAACTTAATAATAAAATTATTGAATTTGAATTACGTTAATTAAAAAAAAAAATTAAATGGAGTTTTACGAATTAAACACAAAAACAATCAATAAATTACCTCATAATTTTTTCAGGAAAAGCATAGATATTTTACTGAAATCATTACATAATTCGATTTGTTTGCAGTGTATACAGGTGGCAATATTGATCCTGTTCTCCATCAGCTCCACAGATGCCACCATTACTCCTAGAGCCCCTAATTTCCAGTATTTTGAAAGGTAATTATAATAATAGAGTTGTTTTTTTTTTATTGGAGAGTATAGTCTTCACTTAGCCTGGTTGTTTCTTCTGTTGTAAATGATCATGATTTAGCCAAATAAAATATAGCCAAAATATTAAGTATTACACATATGATACAATTATTAATTTAACCTTTAGTATGCCGAGATTGCTCATCAGATATGCAAAAATTGTATCCTTTGAATGCCGGCGTATCCGATGAGCAACGTAAAAACATACCTTCTTTTCGTATACATGTAGAATATAAGTAGCTGTTCTGGGGAAACTACTTATGATAGATGTATATTTTTTTAATAAATATCTATACATATTATCTGGAAAGATGGTGTAATTTACAAAAACATAATTTTGAAAAAACCAGTAAGTTATTACGAAAATAGACTCAGGCGAGCCGCGTGCAAATATACCCTCAGCACACTACGGAAGTATTGGGCCGCGGGAGCTTGTCTCTAATTTTTTAATGTTAAAAAAATTATGTTTTGGCTAATTAGTAGAGATTTCGTTGTTCTTTTAATTTGAAATATTTATTTGCATTTATCTTCTTTTAGGTCAATGGAATAAACTATAATTGAAAATTAACATTCTAGCTTTATTTTTCGTGACTACTTCAAGGTTTTTAGTGCATAACAAATTTTTTAGAAAATATTTGCATCTATACAGGACATACATCAAGGTCTTGAGAGCATGTTTACATGTTAATTAATCTCAAGGTTTTTAATGCATATTCTTCTACTTATACATAGTAGTCTTAGCTGCCTTCATTCCCTTCGACTGCTTTCCGTTTCCCTACAGTTTCTTATGCCCAATTCTGCTGTTTGCCTCCACAATACTTAGGCCTCCCAATCTTCGTCCCGCAAGTTTATTGAACAGAACCCTCATTGGTGGTCAGCAATCTTACATTATGTTACATGCCCTGCCCAGCAGAGTCGTCCCATATTCATAAACCATATTATTGACGACTCTTCAAACAATTGGTTCCCTGCTTATAATGTTAATTTTTTAAAATTTTCAGGCCAAAATACCGCTATCCCTACTATGATGAGGACGGCAAAGGAAAATTACTCTATGGATACGGAGGTTCTGAACTATATCAATACAAGACCTACACACCTTTGGAGGGAATCCATTAATTCATAATCATATGTTATTATTAACAATTTGTATATATTAAACTAAATAATTTAAGATAAGTAGATTCACTTCAAATTGAAAACAACGATCTAAGAACAAAAAAATTACTAAATTCTCACATAGAACAGATAAATATAATTTCTGTCTATGCATGCATTACTTATTTGAAAATATCTGGATTAAAATTAAGTAATACATAATAGAAAAAAAAACACCAATGTTATTTTGTCTATCCTGTAAAAGGTTTATTTGGAATCAATGAATATATTAGATTGTGTTTCGGACATGTGTAATGAATTTTATGTTTTAAATTTTTTTTAATAAATGGTAAAGAAATATTTTTGTTTTTAATTTCAAGCAATATCTTTTTTGACTGCATATCATTGAAAAATATAAAAACAATAAAAATAAAACTTTTTTTGAAATATGCCGTGGCCAAAAACTCGTTAGTCTCAGATTAGACTCCAGTGTGACGAGTGCAACGCAGTAATTTTATTGGACAAACTGGCCGGACTTTTAATACTAGATTTAAAGAACACATGAGATCGTTTAAAAATAAAATAGAGTCACAGTTTGCCAAACATCTCTTAAACATAAACCACTCACTCACAGACAATAACCCAATTCCGTTACTGATTCAAAATAAGGGGCGTAAACTTAATGACTTAGAACAATTCGAAATTAATAAAAATTCTAATAATCCAAAAGCTATTTTAATAAACGAACAGAAGAAAATAATTCATTCCGCAGTTCTGGAAATATTCACGCCGAGATCAATTATAGCTCATAATACAAGTGCTCAACAAAACCCCTTCATTCCAAAATTAAATTTAATTGAAAATGCCAAAGATAACCATCTTAATGACCTTTAGTCAAAATTTTAAGCAATAATGCATTATAACCCTTAAGCAGGGAAACTTTACCGTGTAATATAACCATTAAAATAACCGTCAATTTACTCAGAAATTAATAAGAGCATTGGTAATAAAAATGAAAACATTACCCAGCAGAACTTTTTTTATAAATTGCATAATGATAGTTATTATTAAATTTAAAAAGAAACTTTAAATGAAGATGGAGTTCTACAAATTAAACTTAAACACAACAAAGTTTAAGATCAAGGCATACCTACTATTGTATTTTGCGATGTTAAGCACAAATATTGTATCTCCACCTTTTGACGAAAATGAGT
Organism: Halesus radiatus; assembly: GCA_022606495.2. NCBI lineage: Eukaryota > Metazoa > Arthropoda > Insecta > Trichoptera > Limnephilidae > Halesus > Halesus radiatus. The sequence continues at coordinate 82,136 of JAHDVE020003452.1, forward strand.
TACGAACTAGACTCGTACTTTTATCTATATATATAAAAATCAATGTAAGTTTGTTTGTTTCTTTGTCCTCGATGTTCTCGAAAATCACTGGATCGGTTACACTGAAAATAGCACAGTTTGTTTTTATTAGTGCCGGGAAGGTTTGAAAGTAATTTGAATGAAATCCAATATGTAAAACTGTTGCTATAACGTTTTAAAATTAGTATGAAAAACATTGAACCCGCCATGTTTTATTTAGGTGAGCCTATAGATATAACACTCTGGATAGCTACAGATTCTATATTCAAAATAAAAAGTTTTTTTTTGGGTAGAGTATTTTCAAAATGTAAAACATACGTAGGTACCTACTTAAGAACTATATAATTTAGATATGGTTTGAAAAAATAAACGTTTGGAATGAAATAAAATTTTCAAATAGTTTCTTTGTTTAGAGGTAGTTACCTTCGCTGTCAAATCAATTATGGCACCATAATACAACATCATAACATTATATAAACCTGAGCAACAGTTAGTAGGTTATATAATATGGAATCTCTAATTCATACTATGTACTCCAAGTATGTTTAGAAATTATTTAGGATTGTTAAAATCAAAATTTACAAGAAATTCAAACATTGAACTTTCGTTAAAATAATATGGTTTATGGAGATACGATATCTGTACTCCAAGCCATCAATATGAACATGGAGATTTATCAGTTGGAATGTTCAGTCGCCTCATTTTTAATCGTGTTTTAGATTTAGAACAACAGAAAATAGAAATAATATTATTAGCCAATTAAAAATACTATTGATAAAATAATGTTTGTGCTTCGCATGGTCTCCATGGTCGAGGGTTAAGGCTCTCGACTACAAATCCGGATATCGCGGGTTCAAATCCCGGTGTGCGCAAATAGATTTTATTTAATTAATTTGCGATGCTCCACATTAAAATTAATATACAGTATATTTGTGACACGTTCCGGAGTGGAGGATACTCTCAGTATTGCCCTGGGGAAAGATCACCATTCAGAGTTGAAACGTTGTACGAAATGGCTTTAGCCATGTATGGTGACCAGATCTGAATAGTCATATGCCAGGCCATCTTCTTCCACTCCCCACTACCTTCAGCCTCACAACATACCCCAATTGGAAATGCCATAGTCTCACTGGCTCTGGACGGTTGGGAGCAGTTGGCACTCGTGTGCGGTATTCACATTAAAAAAAGAACAAACAAATAAAAAGTGTTTAAAGGTATTTTTATTAGAGAAAGAGTTGGATGAAATATTTGGTATATACACACAAGATGAAAGCACACATTTAACATAAAAATGTTAAAAAAACATTACTTAAGGCGATGCAATGGGAAGTAATGCAAAATCAAGTGTTTTCGGTTTGAGAATTGTTGGCCTAGAAAAATCATAGATGATTGAATTAAATACTGCAAGTAGATCACACCTTAGCCTTTCATTTAACTGGGCATTTTTTTGGTATGTCTTTTTATAAGCCTAGAAAAAAATAAAGTACGAGACATTAAAAAATGTTTAAAGCTCAAAATCTCCTACTTATGAACCCCTTTTCCCATATTTTCGTATTGTTCATTGTGGTAAATTAACTTTTTTAGAATATGAACGTAAAACATTTTAATAATTATGTCTGAGCTTTACATAATATGAAAAAACACGCATTTTGGTGATGTTTTTTTTACCGAAATCGAAACATGCGGCCGATGTACAGCGAGATATTCAACCTTGTCGCCACCTGCATAAGGAGCGCGTGATTTCGTTAAAATTTTAGCCGGTGGATGGCCTTAAAGCCAGAAATCAAATAAACTTACCGTATTTTTTTGTGTTTTTACCAAATTTCTATATGTAAAAATGAGTTCTTTAATTATATGTATATTTACCGAATATTAAAAAGAAATACATTACAAGACTTACAGCAATATAAAGAGATTATTCAAATATTAAACTAGATTCTTCTTTTTTGTGTACTAATATAAAGCACGTTGTTCCCCCGTATGAAAGCATCGCCGTACTTGTTCTTCAACTGTCCGTTGTGATACTCCTCAGTCTGTTCCAAGGCAATGTTCATGTATCCGTCCAGACAGGCTAGCACACCTGAAATAAATATAAATATGATAAGTTAATCGAGTTACTCCAGTCAGCAACAAAAATGTAATTAGTTGGGCAAGATTGAAGTGAAAAATTTAATGTATATTTAACAGTGGCGGTTTTCTTTAAAGTTTTGTGCAGCGAATTCCCATAAAAAAGATAAGATAGTAAGACAAACTTGTATGCACTATTAAAACACTCATGTCAGGGACATCTACTCAGTTTCCGGTATCCTTCCAATCACGATCCTTCCTAAGTATGAAATCACCAGCACCATCCTACAAATTACTCAACAATCAACTCACACTAACGTCAAGCCACTTTACAATCAAGACATCCACAACCACAATACTCGAAATAACAATAAAATCCGCATTCCTCAAACACACACTACAAAATATGGAATAAAATCTTTAAACTACATTGCCTACACACTTTATAATTCGCTTCCAGATATGTACAAAACCATCCAGAAAAATAAAAAATCCCAAAATGATGGTATAAAGGAATACTTTTTAAGGATATTTAAAAATGAAAATCAATAAATCCATATTTGTATATTTTGTTGTTCCCTTATATGTTTTCTCTTGTGTGTTGTTCTATTTAACTTGGCCTTATAAAATTATTTCTGTTTGTATGTGAAACTTCTATTTTTGATATTTTGCTGTCAATGTAAAATTGTATGTACTATCTTATACTTATGTATTGTAAATTCCTCCCGTCCTAAAATGAGTTTTGAAACTCATCGGGATTGCTTTAGCAAGAAATAAATATATAAAAAAAAAAAAAAAATTACGTGATAAAGAATCCATACAAACATTTAAACGTGGCGCTTCAGAGGAAAACTGTGGAAGCGTGCAAATCTTAGGAATCTGTCAGCTGCCCGGATTAGTGACTACGTAATTCATACGGAATGGTATTTTGTAAGAAACAATACACTTTTTTCTGTGATTACCGTGCTTTAAGTTGTTATTTACCGTTTGAGTCTTTTTGGGAGATACTTCTCCCAGAAAACAAATAGCCGTAGTCTTTTGAGAAGATATTTCTCCCAGCCAGAAACGGACTCATAAAAGTCATGTTATCTCATTTTGTACTATAGTGATGTATATGATTTAAACTGTGTTAGAAAGAGAAAAAACACACTTTTTATTGCTATTTAAAGGTTTACCATTTAAGAAAAATGATCAGAACATCAAAAAGACCCGGGGGGGTTAAAATAAGTTAATTACTGATTTTCTTGTGTAAATTGTGATTGTCGTATTTAAAACAATTTTTTATGACCCACGATATTACATTCGATAGCAACAAACGCTTTAATGAATCGTCAAATTGTATATTGTTGCTAGGTCGCTAATCTTTGGTGCAGTGATATGAGAAAATTCCTTTAGATCTAGGGAAAAATACATAATAATTATGGAAAAGAGAACATTTAATTAATTAATATTGGAAACATAGATGGGGGATTTTTTTTCTACATTTTTTGATCTTAGATTGAGGTCCCAATGAAATTGGCAACGAACCGGATGATAGAAATGTGGTTACTATCTATAAATTGTGTTAAAAAATAGCCGAGCAAATTTTATGATGACAAGGTTCACAGTTTTAGCTGGCAATGTAATACAATTATTCTAGATTCAGAACATAATAATCGTTACAATAACTTCATTACTGTTCAAAAATGTCATCAGAAATGTTTTGAGAAAATTCTAATACTTCTATCAAAAACAAAAAAAAACAGTAAAATAATTCAAATACATATTATTGTTACCTCTGTAATCGACGCCACTATTTAGCTTGACGACCACGGGTCTTCCGTGGATTTGTTGGATAAATGTTGACAAAGCTTCTTTGCGACTCATTTTATAACCTATAAAAGTCAGAAGTTTGTATTACGCCGGCAAACAAATAAATCGGAATTAAATTTTGTAAATACACAATACGAATTACTAACCTGGAATAAGACGGGTGGCTTTAAAATGTTGCGAATAGTTTCTTATCAAAAATTTGAAAAGAAACAATATTTACGTACTGACAGACCGCCCTCGATCTTTCAAAAATGCTCATAGACAATATAAAACATAGATATTAGGAGGTTCACTACGTTATTATTTCAACAATAAGCCAAATTCATTAACGGTATGCGTAGGCACTTGTAAAAATTTTAACTGATAATTTTTTTTTTAAGTATGGCTTTGATAAGACGCTAATTAATGCAGTGGGTTATAATTCTAGGAATAACGCAAAAAGGTTAGGAACTGAAAAGAAATTTAGGTATTTACAACAAGTCATTTATTTTGATAATCGTGGGGTTAGTCTTAAACTAAAGTTAATCTTAATTAGACACAAAATTTCAATAAAACTAGATAGGCAAGTACTTAAATCTACTTGTAAAGTCTTTGTACTTAAAATTAACTATTTACTTCGTTTAAATCTACGTAAAAGTTTGTATTCTTAAAACTAGAGATTCACTTGGCTTAATTATACGGAATGTTGATACTTAAAGCTAGAGATTCACTTGGCTTAATTATACGGGAAAGTTTAGTTATCCTACGTAAAAGTCTTTACGAGAGTAGTCACAGGGTATGAGAGGTCAGAGGCACTTCCCTTTACTGATGGCTACACAGGGTCCAGAGAGCGGCTGGGTATGCAGAGTTCTCGCATTCGCACTAGGTATCCAAGTACCTCCGGATCGGGAGTAGGTACAAACGCGGCGATGATCAGAGGCCTGGGTCTCCGAGGTTTGATCTCCGAAGGGCAAAGATCAGTAACTACCTGGGCGGAAGCGGGGGGTCGACTCGCGGTGCAGAGCCTGGCGACTTCTACGGTAGATGGCGGAAGGGCGAAGACCAAACTTCCTTCTGGGACGGAAGCGTAACACTAACTGTCGTCAGAGGAACTGAGCGGCCTCTCCGAGGGGCAAGAATAGGAACCTTCCTGGGCGGAAGCTTCAAGCCAACTGTCCTTCCTGGGCGGAAGACTAAAACTCACTAACCTCCCGTCAGAGAGCCCTGTTGCCTGTCTATCTGTAGGGATCTTTCTATGACCCGTATTGTTTGGCGGGCCGCTCATTTATTAGATGCTTATTTCCTTTTAGGTTTTACTGCTGTCCTTTTGTAAAATAATGCCGACTTTCTAAAATAGTATTTAAGGGTACTTACTTTACGATTACTTTACAATGGTTTCCGACTTGAACAACAACATACGCGGCTAGCCTTTGTGCAATATTTTATGGCCTGTCTAGTCTGGGAATTATTATTACTTGAAATGCACATTTTAGAAACTAAGTATGTCTGTGAATTCAGTCATTACTTATAGGTATTAGAAAGGATATATCAATTTTGTCTGTCTATCATGTTTTTCCAAAAGGATGTAGAAGTGTGCAGTAACAAATGGCTATATAATACTGGTATTAAATTATATGTGAATTTCTTTTGTCTATTTTATTTTATTTTAGTTTCTAAAAAAATACAAAAATAAAATTGTGTTTTCTTTTTCTGGTCATCTGCTCATATGAGTTTGTAAATCTCTAGAGACATACTAAGATAATTAAAAAAAAAATCTATTTATTATGACCGGTCCCTGGCTGAGTTGGTAGCGTGTCTGATTTCCACCCAGGCGTTGTGAAATCAATTCCTCGGCTGGCATAGTCCTCCACCACGACACAAGCAACATTTTCTGCTTAGTGTGATGGTAGTAGGTTTTCAAATATTGTCAAATTATTCATAACCCTGGAATGTTCATCATAATTTGTTTTTATGTTTCTTGTTTGTTTATTCGTAGGCTTGTTGGTGCACTCCGGCATTCCAGCTTGGATTTCCCCGGTTATCGACAGAATGAGCCACTAAGGGCTATATTTTGCCATCATCAGTATCTGTACTAACCAATTTGATGTACGTTTGTGACTATCCTCCTTTTGTACGAAAGCTGTGCACACACACTTGAGGGTTTAGAGTATTTTAAAAATTATGGATTCGACCCTGAAAAAGTAACCATAAGTTACTTATACCGGGGTGGGTAACCTCAAGAACCCGAGAATATTTGTCGATTATTTTAAATAAAAATATATTTAAATACAGACATCCAGTTGGCCGTCCTAACACGCAGGTAGGAGAAGCAACTCTAGAGGCTCTGCGAGGGAGGCTGGACCTACTATGAACAGATGCCGTTGACATAGCACAGGACAGGGACGCCTGGAGGCGGCTTGTCAATACGATGGGTCCTTGATCTGAATAGGAAAAGGGGAAGAAGATAAATTTATATTTTTAATAAATTGTCATAAATAATTTGTGTTTTTGAAGGTACCCCAAATAAAAATAAAATAGGTGAAACCATCAGTAAACAACAATAAATGACTCGAAAATATTTATTGATTCCTTTTTAAAGTTCTGTTTTATTAAATAACAACTGACGACCTTCAGAAAAAGATAATTATAGATATTAGATAATTTTGAAAAACATTCTTGTTGAAAAAATATTTTATAATACGATAAGGAAAAGAAACTACATAAAAAATATTTCTTCCAGTAAAGTAATGGTTATGCAGATTGAAAACCTACTTCGCGTACAGTAATAAATCTCTATATATATATATGTATATATAAACTGAATGTTTGTCTGTCTGTTCTCGATTTCCTCGGAAATTACTCGACCGGTTTCGCTGAAAATAGCACAGTTTGTTCTTGTTAGTGCCGGGAAGGTTTAGAGAGTAGTTTGAATGAAATCCAATATGTAAAACTGTTGCTATATATTGACATATTTAAAAAAAATAAATGTATGGGATGAAGTAAATTTTTTAAATTGTTTCTTGGTTTAAAGATAGTAATAGTCACCACAAGGCATTACTTTCGCTGTCAACTCAATTATGTCACAAGCAAGAATTCACAAATTCATAACTTTATTCCAAAAAAAAGTAATGCCGAGAAAGAACAAATAAAACACAATTAAAATTACGAACATTGATTTATTAAACATACATTCACTATTAATTTTAACGAAAGTAGATTTTATCTGTGTTTGGGGTCCATGGAAGACCAGATGAAGCCGCTGTAGTTCTTGGAGACCAGCTCCGATTCGATGGGCGGGTAGGGGCTGCTGGAACTCTTGTAGTAGTCCGAGGGGGCGTGCATTATGAACTCCATGTATTCCAGCTTGCGGGCCAGATCTTCTTCTGGACCTGGAATATAGAAAAAAACAAGTGATTAACTAAAAATATACAATCATGAAGCATTTTTGATTGATTAGGGATTTAACTTCTAGTACACTGAGATTGCCCATGAGATATGCAAAATTTGTATCCGTCGAACACCGGTGTATCCGATGGGCAAAGCAAAAACATATTTCCTTTTTATATATGTGTAGAATATAAGTAGCTATTCTGGGGAAACTACTTATAATTGATATATGCATTCTTTATAAATATCTAAACACATTATCTGGTAAGACGGTACAATTTACAAAAACATCATTTTGGAAAAAACAAGTAAGTTATTACGAAAATAGACTAAGCCGATGTACGGCGGGCCGCACATTTTACATTTTACTCTCGGCACACTACGCAAATATTGGGCGGCGGGAGCTCGGCATTCCAAAGGTTAACTGATGTGGGTGAATCTTGTATTTGCAGTAATAAGTATAATAATATTTGACTAACACAGAACCACTTTGATATATATCACAGCAAGAGAGAAATAATGAAAAACAATAGCAGAAATATACTTGAAATACGGGTGGCATTAATTTTATTAAATGAGAAAGAGTTGAAAGATCTGTCAGCTTTTCTATTCCCCTCCTTCACAACGCAAGTCTCCTAAAGACTAAGGAAGTTTACCACTGTAAAAATTATTTGCTCTTATGGATAAAATGTCAACTGCGCATGAATGTTGGGTACGCATTTATTTATTTATTATATTATATATGCTCTATATGCTTTTACATATTTAGTTAGTTATAATAGTAAACAGGTGCAAAACACATCACAGTAGGTATATATATAAAATAGATAGCCTTCGTGAAATACAACAACTAAATATTTCATTTGTCTCACAAACAAATACAGGAATAACATAGTGTAAGTACCATTCCAAATAATTAGCTACAGAGGCGAATATTCAAAACATACCTCACATTCATTGATACTTATACTATAGACAAATGCATTAATAATTGTTGAAGATGTATGCAATAATCGTCTGTTTGTATTTGTATTCCGAGTAGTAGAACATATTTATTAGGTCTGAACCTTCAAGAAAATTTTTGAATGACTCCTGAAATTATTGTTACAATTGAATAAAATTTTAAATCGAGTAGTTCTAGTTGGAACAGTAAATTTAATTAAGCTGATTATATCAGGGCTGTCTATAAAACCATAAACACTTTTGAATATAAAAGTTAGGTCAGAAACAAGTATTTTATCTGAGAGTTTTAATAATTTTAGTTTTTCATTATGTAATTGTAATTTATAGTTTCAATAGGTAATCCGGGTTTATAGTTAACATATCTTAGAAATTAATGTTGAACTTTTTCAATGGAGTCGGAGTGAATTTTATAATGAGGGACCATATGGAAGAATTATATTCGAGTTGACTACGAACTAAGGAAGAGTATAATAATTTTAGTGTTCAAATATTCCTGAAGTCTCTGGCATTTCGAAGAATGAAGCCGAGCATTTTTAAACCTTTATCAGTTATTGAATTGATATGTGTAAGAAAATTTAATTTAGAATTGAAAACAATGCCAAGATCATTAGCCCTTACCACTCCTTTGTCGGGTGCCAGCCGACATCACTATTTGTATGCTACAACTCAGTTGTCGGCTGGCGGCCGACAAGATAATAAGTGTGCGTGAGGTGTATTTTCGCACCCAAAACTTGACACGTGACGTTGTTTCTTGTGATTATTCGATAAAAAACATTTAAATTAACGTTTTAATAAGATTTTGATTGTTTTCCGTTTTTGTTTTACTATAAAATAACCCTTTGTAACTGTCTAACAATAAATTAATATTTTGACACTATTTAAATTAGAGTTGGCTGACAACAAATATTAAAAAATAATGGAGTGGTAAGGGTTAATTTCATTGACAGACGAGAGAGAAATATTTTTGATTTTATATTGAATGTTGAGAGGATGATTCATTCTAAAAAATCTGATTGTATGGCATTTACTAATGTTTAAAAGAAGTTCACACTAATCTTTATTTAAATTTAATTGAATGTGAAAAAAGTCTTCCAACAGTTTTTATTAGTTTGAAGAGTTTTAGATCGTCGGCGAAGAGCAGCACAATAACATTGTTATCAAATACAGTTATACCATCATTAATAAAAAGTAAAAAAAAGTATTGGGTCTAAATGTGAACCTTGCGGTACACCACTTGTTGGCACGAATTTATATGATAGGTTAGAATTGATTGTCACTTGAAGAATTCTGTTGGTAAGGTTATTCACTTTAATAAATTACCCTCTATACCTAATTTGCAAAGTTTATTGTGAAGGATTTTATGGTTTACTTTGTCAAATGCTTTTACAAAGTCTGTATATATTGAATCGACTAGGGTTTTTTCTTCAAGATTTGTTAGAGTGGATCTGTCTGGCATAAAACTGTGTTGATTAGGTACAATGATGTTATTAATGTACACACGCATACAAATGGGTCGATAATTAGTGACATCATGAATATTGCCCTTTTTGAATACAGGTGTCAAGTAACTTTTTTTCCATAGAGCTGGGAAGCAACCAGTGTTTAGTGAATGGTTAAATATCTGACACCATAGCAAATACAGCATTTCCACCTACATCTATTTTTTAAAGATCGGAGTCCTGTTGATATAGAGGAATCTATCAAACGGATTGTACAGTTTTTATTAGGTACTTGAGGGTCCAGACCAGAGGCAGCTGCAAAACTCAACATAAGGGCTCATTTGTGATTTATAGAGGGTCAGCAGATGTGTACCAACTATAATAGTTTTTGGAAGCTCTGTACACCACACCATGGTAAATATCTGCAAGTTTGCATGATCATGACCCTTTCCATGATCTTGAGTTAAAAGCAGAACTGAACTTAATACATAGGGTCAGCAGTTGGGTACTATTTTGTGTTCATCTGAAAGTATGCATTATAATTACCTATAATATAAGTGGCAGGGTCGAAACACTGGCTGGGCGGGGGGCTGGCCTTGGTGGGCAGCAACCAGGTCACCGCCGCACTCTTTTCACAGTACTGGTCCGTCATGAAGCCACGCACCTGCGCGTAGTATACCCCCCCCGCCTCGTCTGTCATGGACACGATGTCGCCCACCTGCATGTAGGAACCCTGGAAAGGAAAGAAAGAGATTATTAGTGATGTTTTTATTAACTTTACAACGCATATAATAAGTCTACAACATATCCTAATAAACTTTGGACATAACGCTCATCAAACTGAGTACTTAAATCTGGAGAAGCTCACAATCACTGGTAAAGTGAAAGGCAAGAGAAGCAGAGGAACATGCGTTGGAATGATAAAGTACCACAGGCGTCCAGAATGTTGGTGTTTCCGGCTCCCCATGCAGCGCAGGACTGTGGGGAGTGGAGAAGGATGGCAGTGGTGGCCGGTGACCTATATTTGAAGGGGCGCAACAAAAAGCCATAGGTAGGTCCATTTTTTGTAGACGAAATTCATTACACAATATTTGATGTGTGAAAATCACTTCGGTGTGAAAATACATCCATAACAAGGTTCTTAAATTCTGTACTAGACGATATAAAATATGTAAGGCGCATTAAAGGGCCGTAAAAAAAATTATAACATTCTACTGTAGTACAGCTATAGGGCTATAGAGATTTTTTTTTTTGTGACATTGTTTCTTAAAACTCAACGAAGTTCACTCAGCACTGAAGTCATGGGAAGGGTACAAAATATTACTGGATTAATTTTACACATTCACTTAAAACCCTTTTGGTGAAATCTAATCAATATTCCACCCGTAATATTTATTTCATGAACAATTTTAAGCTATCTACCGACCAACCATTACCGAGAGCGTATCTCAACTGAACACACATGGAAACGAAATGGCCCTCGACTAATAGAAACTCACAAAAAGATATAATGGGCAAAAACAATAAAATCTTACTTACTACGCACCCACGACCTTATTTGACTTCGGGAGACTTCCGACAAATGCGTGTGCATTGCTCAAAATGAAGTAAATTTTGCATAGAAATTGAATGAAATCTCCTATTTCATGGTCCAGGTTGTTTTGTGTCTCCCTCTATTCCCATGCAAAATGTGAATGTTGGCTATGCGAAAAGTAAAACACATTCCCCATAACATAATACGGCATCCAGATTGTAACAGTAAACCGGTTACGTATTTTCAAGTCCGAACTTACTATTATAGATACGTGAGAGTGGCAAATTAGATTTTTTTAAAGGCATTTTATTGAATGGCCAACGGTCTTTAACATATATGGGGGTGCATTGCACAATTGCACCTTAGTACGGGTCGTCCTTGGAGGCTGGTTCATCAGGGCAAATGGAGTGGGGGTCACATTCCTCAGCAGTGAGACAAAAACTCAATAAGAAGTAGACGTATAATCTCCAGAAAATGGGAAGTGAAGGAGATATTTCTAATTAACGTCTTCAATTTTACCACAGTAAACGAAGCTGCATAATATTGTATTTTAAGATTAGAATGCTAGATGAGAAGGATAATGATGATTATGATACCAGTGAAAGCAACCCAGAGGTAAACCAAGGAATAGGTGAACTGACTGCATGGAAGAGGTTTAAAGCAGGATGGGATGGTTAGAATACCGGAGAAAAATAGTTAGGGATCGGAGACAAGATGATGACAGGATATCAAGAATTTTTAGCAGCATCTTCTGGGTACATTCAATCGGTCAACAATTATTATAGAAAGTATGCAGGCAGCGGTGAAGGTCGTGTCAATGTGGATAGATTCTTTCGAGAAACAAGAGAATTTCACATTTGAAGATCTTTGCTGACTAATTCTGCTTAGGAATACAGAGACAAATGATTTTGCATCCATAATTGCAGAGTTCTCGAACCAACTTGAGCTCAGAATGCTTGCACAATGAGTAACAAAACAGAATTGGCAATTATGGTGGAAAAAACCCCAATTGACATAGAAATGCATGGAAACAGAACTAGTAAATTATAAATGACTAATTATAAAAGCCAATAGGCTTCTATCAAAATTATTTATTTGAATTATTATTCATAAAACGTCAATACTACCTACTCACGTAACAATAAAAAATCATTTATGTATATACATATTAATCAATTTTGTAACACCGCAGGACTTCTTTCTATGAATAAAATACAACTGTCTCACAGCAACGATGGAGGTATGGCCATATGGCTTAGGAAAATGCTGGTCTCGACATTAGCACAAATTGAATACGTACAATAAGGTACCATTTAACGATTTTTAAGAAAAAAATGAATAAATTTACCTTAAAATAAACAGAATCGCTTGTGACAATAGTAGCAGTAGCTGTTGGCGCTTTTAATGGAGGTCGTTTGAAGAGGGAGCGTCTTCCTCGTCCTTTGGGAGGGCCAGGCTTTGAAGTAGAACCTGGATTTTTCAGCTTATATCTCGTTGATCTAGTGCTTTTTCTTGTAACCTTTCCACTAGCCGAAGTCGTAGTTTCTGTATTATCTTGTTTAACATCTCCCGAGTTCGTTTCATCGGAATCAGCTTTAATTGTGATGTCTTTTTTAGAGTCTTCGTTGGTGAAACAGTCGTTGCAAACTTCGCCATTTTCGAGCGGACGCCATAGGAGAGATTCGGTGGAGTTGCACTGCACGCAAACTGGTTTCGTTTTTGTCATGACGCAATTGAAAATAGTGATTATTTGAAAAGTGTCAATAAACGAAAACGTATTTTGGTAAACGCGTCGCTTGTAAACAAGAAAATATTATAACCTCTCCAAACAATTAACTGTCAAAGTGGCAGAGGTAAAGCAGATTTCTTCACTACCAAAGTTAGAAAATATGGATATTTTATGGACGCTCTAGCGGTGAGTAGCATAACTTTTATTTCCTTGTAATCAGATACAACGGAAAGAAATTGTAGGTTAGAATCATGGAAAAAAATAGTTTTGATGTTCTGGTATCGAAACGAATGTTGATTCGAACACAGTACTCGGACATTATTTGCATATATCATTTCATACTTGTCATTCGGCTTCAAAAGAGTAACTGCAAACTGCATAACACTGGAGTCATGTATATTGTTGGATGCAAGTTTTAACGAATTTCTACCTATTATTTATCATATTCATACATACGAATTAATTAGCTATTGGGAATACAGTGGATGGGAATGTATTGTATATTTATTAATAAAATAAAATAAAATTACGACCGGATAGTTTTTATAGCACCATTTTTGTTACCTAAATATGATCCCAGTACACTGTTCCCATACCCGTAAGCAGTGCTACTAAAACACTCAAATTCTTCTCTTTCCTGGAACATAGAACTTTCATGCAATCTACACAAATTCGTCTAATTTAATTTATATAATAAAGGGTTACAGTAAACAAGCACACATAACAGTGTCACGTTATATTAAAATAAAACAAACACGAAAGAGTCACAATGTTTTTGACAAAGAAGGAAGTGTCACTTATAAAAAAGTACATCTAAATCGAACTTTAAAAAAAAAAAACTCAATCGTTTTCCGATTGTATGGAATTACAAAGCAATCTGGAACGTTTATGTGCTTATTGTGAATAAAACGTATTGTCCTTAAACATATATAAGTGTTACTTGATTACGTTTCCTATAAATAAAAATAAATTGATATATTCTTAAAACTTTAAAAAGAAACCTTTACAATCTACATCGGACTCTGTACTCCCTTTACACCGCGTATATCCGCCCTCAATTAGAATATTGCACACCGATATGGATACCCTCATACCAAGTCCATATTGAAAGAATCGAAAGCATTCAACGTAAATTTTTTAAGCATTTAAATTATAAATTTTATTTAAACTTTGCAGATAATACTGAATCCTTTAAATTTCATAACTTCATCACGTTTCAAAGATGAATTTCAAAATTTGATGAAATCTTATTGTTTAAAATTATGAATAATGGTCTGGACTCGCCAGAGCTCATCAACTTTATAAAAATACACATACCGCCAAGACCAACCCGACAAACTTATTTTTTTCATTTGCCCGCATGCAGAACCAATCTTAGGAAAAAATCTTAAATTCCCCATATCTGATCGCAATATTAAACAAAATTTAACAATATGGACATTCTTCGCAATACTCTTTCAAAATATTCAATCGACGTAATGCGTACAACCACAAATTGATACACGATTATAAAATGTATCGAGAGCATCTCCTGTCCCGATCCCATTTTCCTCTTCCTCTTCCCCCTTCCTTTTTATTTTTTTCTTTATTATTAGCTTCATAAATAAAACACCTGTACGAGTATATAACCAACGTTGGCACAAGAAACTTTGTTAAAATTCCTTTAGATATATATAATAATGTGGTAATAATTTAAGTTGAATGAATATGTAGATCTGTAGATAAAAGAGTTTTGTTTAGGATTGGTTTTGGAATGAAGGATATGAAATAATAGTCGTTCGTGAAGATTAGGGCTAAGTTGTGTGCCATTTTAAATAATATTACCGAATCCACTATACTTTTTCGGCAATATGTCCGTAAATTAAAAAAAAAACCTGCGGCGTCTTCATTGCTAATATGAGATCTAAAAGAGCGGAAGTTTAGGTACCTTAAACATCTCTTTTGGATTACTGGTAGGTACGCACTGTTGGACTGCCAAAAGGATTAAAAAAAAACTCATCATGGAAGTACAGTATACAAAATAAAAATATTAATAAACATTGGAAGTTATGGTAACCCCGCACGTTCTATAGTAATGGCAGTTGGTACGTACAAATCAATCGCTGCCCGATTCGGAAAAGTTTTTAATATGAAGTCTGTCGGGGCATATTGAATATTGGCAGTGAATGCGCGCGGAATTGCGGATCACACGGCTTATGTCGTGAGCGTATTGTAAATGATCAAATAAAGTCCCAGCCAGCCGGGCAGGGGCGGACTGGGCACACGGGACCTGGCTCGGGGCACTGGGCGCTAGACAAGCAGACTAGATTGGGTAACAGTGAAAGAGATGCTAACATTGAACGCAATACTATTTATACATAAAATAAGAAACAACTTTTTTGCAAAAAATTAAATTCTCACAAGATCATTTACGACATGGACATTCACAAGATAATATCAGGATTGGCAAGGAAATCAGACTATCAAAAAACAACAAAGTCAATACGCAAAACAGTTTATTCTACGCTGCTGGAAACCATCAAAATTAGACCAATGAATACATTTAAAATCGATTGTACGAACTATATTAAGTTAGCAAAATAAAATCCAATAGTATGTAATCGTTTACAATAGTATTTAAGCTATCTTGAGTTATATGTAATAGTATCCGGTAGGTATAATTTATAATAACTAGTTATATGTAATAGTGTCCAATAGTTTATATGTTATAAATAGTTATTTTGTATTATATAATTGAAATTACACTTTGTATATACCACTTTACTTAAAATATATAAATATTTCTACATGTTTCGATAGCAATGCTATCATCTTCAGGAATAAATGAATACTAAAGTATGAATAGTTATTTTGTAGACTTAAAAGTACAAGTAACCAAAACAAAATAAATATAAAAAAAAAACTAAAAAAAGACAAATAATATTCCTTTTTTATTGGTATAACTTATTGAAGATTATAAACCTCATTGTAATATTTAATATTTGAAGAAGATGAATAGGAAATAAAAAATGGTTCGCATCTGGAACTCGAATCCAGGACCTCACGGTCTATCCGCGCTTCAATAAGTCAGTTCAATAAAAAAATATTAATCCTGGACTTATAGAAAAATTCAATTGATATCCCATGTAAATAAAAATTCTGTAGGTATATCCGAGACAGCATCTAGATTGAAAATAACTTCGGGTAGAATCTTGCAGTCAATATCATACTTCAATTTAAGTACTGTTAATACCATCTTTTAATTCCCACATATTTTTAGCTCCTATCTTTCTACGTTGACTCCAAGATTCAACCGAATTTATTTGCAATCTATACAGTGTTTCGGATATAAATATCCAATTTTAATTAATGTGAGATATTTATTGACTTTTTCTAAGTCTAGTATTAATATTAAACTTTTATTGTACTTATTTCTGTTTGATTTCCAGGAAAACACAGTTTTTGCCCATGGCGAATTTAAAAACTCTTCCATATGACAAGATAAAAAGTCCCATCCCAAGAAGTTTAGTCCAAGTCTGGTCCTGCCAGCTCCGGGCTGATGGAGATGAACAAACTTTTATAAGGCCAATATAATGTTGCCAGTTGACAGAATGGATCGGGATTTGCATCGTCTCGCTGTTATTATATTTGCGTATTATCGGCGATCGCTGATCGGTGGGTACTTTCATATCTAGAACACAACTACTGTGGCTTGGTAGTTGTTATTTTAGGTGAGTACTTATCGATTAAACAGCAAACAATTTTGCTAAGGAATGTTAATTTTTCATCAAGAAAAATAAGTAAACTTTTTATCCGAACGAAAATTTAACGGGATATTTAACCAGGCAATATTTGAAAATCTTCCACTACGATCGTCATAAGTGGAAAATGTTGCGTGTGTAATGATGGAGGACCAAGCCAATAGAGGAATTGAATTTGTTAAAGTTAAGTTATAATACGTCTTGAGTTTTGTTTTGAACTGATCCCTTGCGCGTGTCCGTTCAACCCAGAAGTCAAAACCTAAGTTTCATAAGGCCTCTGAAGATGGACAGTGTGATTTGTCCGAAAAGTCAGAAGTTAAAAGTCCTTCTAAGGACTACATTACGCGGGTAAAAACATATATGTAATAATATTTTGCAGTTTAAACGTAGATACGTAGGTACCCACATAGTACCCAACAGTGAAACATTTTTTCATTGAAATGAAAATCAGCAAACCGGATGAATTGCTTGCAGTGCGGCAACACCGATATTAAAACAATCCGCTTTAATAATGTTTTTTATTACCATATATGAAAAGGTTGCGTCGATATAACGGTTCATTGCTAGACGGGAAGTCAACAGGCTTATGATAAATAATGCATCCATAGAAATACTTGCAAACCGGTGGGCTAGTGGGAATTCACCCTAACATCCCTTGCGACCAATATCGAAACACTTTTTTAATTACGAGATGGCCGGATTTGAATATCGCGATTTTTTAATCTATATCTTAAGCGGATTGCAGGATTTGAAATTCAGTTACGTCATTTCCCACTAAAATCCAATTTTGCCCAAATGAAAAAGTTGAGAAAATATATATTTTTTAAAATATTTATTATTACTCAATTTTTGGAATAACTTAATGAAGCAAATAAACCTTATTGTAACATATTTGTAATCATTAGATATAATATTAAATTAACAACTTTGGAATTAAACATGAAACCGAAAAATCCGTTACCTTTTTCTTTCCCTGTGTCTTTTCGGTTTCACGTTTCATTATATAGTTGTTAATTTAATCTTTAATGATTACACATATATTACAATGAGGTTTACAAGCTTCAATGGGTTATTCCAAAAATTGAATATTAATCCTAAACTTGTAGAAAAAGTCAACAGATGTCCCATATAAATAAAAATCGGATAGGTATATCCGAGACAATATCTAATGATTTCAAATGAATTCGGGTAGAATCTTGTAGTTATGTTAAAAAAAGGTAGCAGCTAAAAGTGTATCGGAATTAATTAATTGAAGATGATATTGACAATTCATAGAAATCGAGAAATGATACCGAAAAGAATGATGGGACGGATTGGGGTAGCTGTAACTCAGTGGATTAGAGCGCAAGGTCCCGGAAAGACCACGAGGTCCTGGGTTAGAGTCCCAGCTGCTACCGTTACCTTATTCTTCTCTGTGTCTTTTCGGTATCACTTCGGTATTTCATGTTTCATTCTCTAGAGTTGTTAATATTATATTCAATCAATGATTTAAAAAATATATATAAATACGAGTATATTATGATTGGAAATGAAGACATTTTAATTCAAATTACAATACTACAATTCCCTTTTAAGCAATGCTTGTCTAGAGAAGCGGAGTGTACATATTGCGATTACATGTTTAGATACATAATAATGTTTGTAGAAAATGTTCACATAATAATGTTACAGATGGTTTACATAATGGAAAAAAGAGAGAACATAGCGACAGGTTTTGAATTAGAAGTGATAATAAACATAGCATAATATATGTAAGTATAATGTGGCGCAGGAAATTTATCGTATAGCATAACGGTACAATCTTATAGGGTGCATGTGTGTGAATTTATTTATTTTTTGACGACAACTCCACAGAGGAGATCCCTGAGGGAAATCATTTCCCTCAAGGCCTACGTCATTTTTGAACCTGGGACTTGAAAAGACCCGTGCTGTCGGAGGGAGGAAACACAGATGTCATATTTAGGAATGCTGTGCGTTCTTTATGGAAAGGAAGAAGAGGAAGTTCTGGGAAAAAAAAGGTATGAGGTGTAGGTTGGAATCTGGGGGTCAGTGTGACCGATGTATTAATCCATCCCTACCACTGCGATGCAAGGCGATGGGTCAAGAGAGTGTGGCTGAGGAGGTAAAGGCCTTAACTGGCCTCTCTTCATCCGTCCCGCCACGCAATTGGTAGTCAGATGCATCCGTCTCTAAGACCTGGAAAATATATGAACCCGAGTACCCCTGCTAAGTTACGAAACGTAGCAAATCACTTGGGGTGACCTATGGCAGTGGTGTTGTTTTTCAATGAATGGTTCCCATTGCGCCGGTACCCATACCCGTCTCCCAAATTGAAGTTGAGTGGGCAAACGTGTCGGGCATTGTGAGTTCAATTTCTGGATAAAATAAGTTCCACATCATTGCACGCGGCCTCTTTCATACATAACTGAATTTCGGCCTCAAATCCAAAATTCAGTTATGTATGAAAGAGGCCGCGCAGCCGTTCCTCTCTAAATACTCTTTTAATAAAAAAAATTGTTAGTATTATTTCACTGCTTATAAACTATGTTTTTCCAAAATTGTAAATAGGCATGTCGAAATAAATATAACAGCGTAAAGATACTCCGGAGTAATGGAATCCATGGCGGGCGGGAGATTAAAAACTGCTTTTCACAATGTTATTATTGCTAAGCCTCTGCCATTCCGCTAACTTTACAAGCCTACCCCTTCCCGTGCCCCCATCCACCTTCTACCCAACCCAGCACATTTTGAACACCTTCCCAATCTCTCTCTACTAGTGGCGTGCATTGCTTTATGACCAAAGGTAGGCTGTGTGTAATTTTTCAAGTTTGTGTATGAACTGTGCATTGAATATTTGATAATGTCAGTAATGAACTCTAGTGAAAAATGTAATGGTTTCAAAAATACAAATTCATACAGATCAGGAATACACTCTCTTGTACAACCTGCAGTTATAATGTAACCGCAGGTAAAATTGTTATTCGTTATGCTGTACCTACTTACTTCTCTTTTTTCTTCTCTAATTATTATTGTCTGTACTATATTATCATACTTCTTTGTATAACAGTGTGATAAAGGATCAACATGTAAAAGCGTTCGGTGGAGTGAGAGGGGGGGGGGGGGGATAAGTTAATATAAATTTTAAATCTATCAAAAAGCGTCATTGATCCCTTCGGCACCTGTGCACAGTCGGGAAACACGCCTAACGTGTGTCCAACATTTGCATTTGCACACAGTCGACATTTGTCACATGAGAACGGGTCGCTTTTACGACTCGTTCCTGTGTTCAACAGCTCGGATGTGGAATGATCTGCCGGCCTCTGTGTTTCCTTCATCCTACAACATGGGTCTCTTCACTCCTTCCTATCCTCTAAAAGACCATCCACACAGCATCCCCAAAGATGATATAGGCCTTGAGAGAATTTTTTTCCTTCAGGGTCTCCAGTGTGGAGTTCCCGTAAAAAAAAAACTACGAAAGCAAAAGTCACCACCTAAATACACACATTGCAGGTTGCTAACTCAAGAAATAATACGAATGATTTAAATTCTATACGGGTAATTAGGAAAATGTATAAGGTTTTTAAATACAATAATCGTCTGCAATCATTTAAATTCTATCTGAAATACATACTGGAATTTAAGATAGAATTTTTAAAATTTGCTTTCACTGGTTTTCGAGTTGCACCTATTTTCAGATATTTTGGGATGTAAGAATGTCATAGAATTTAAAGATTACAGTCTGAGTATTTTTGTTTTTTGAAATCAAATACATTTTCCTAACTGTCCGTAGAGAATTTACAGATAAATCATTTGTGGCATTGCTTTAGTTAGCAACCGGCAAAGTGATGTTCAGGGCCATTTTTGAGTGCTGACCCTTAATCAAGTAAGTTTCTCAGATTACAAGGGTTAATACCCGATAGAAAACTACTTACATATTACTAATAACTTCTGATCCATTAAAATGTGTAAAAATAAATAATTAATCGTTTTCAAATTCAATAAATATGGATTATAAAAAATATATTTGGTACAGTATTTGTATAGGTAGGTATGTACATATAAAACAAAAAAAGTTCACGGTCGGAAATAATACATTTAAATATATGAAAATCAATGTAAGTTTGTTTGTTTGTCCTCGATGTTCTCGAAAATTGTTTTACCGGTTTTACTGAAAATAGCACAGTTTGTTTTTATTAGTGCCGGGAAGGTTTAGAGAGTAGTTTGAATGAAATCCAATATGTAAAACTGTTGCTATAACGTTTTAAAATTAGTATGAAAAACATTGAACCCGCCATGTTTTATTTAGGTCAGCCCATAGATATAATACTCTGGTTAGCTACAGATTCAACAGAAAAAGGTTTTTTTGGGTAGAATAATTTCAAAATGGAAAACACGAGTAGGTACCTACTTAAGAACTTTATGATTTAGATTTATTTTGAAAAAATAAACGTTTGGAATGAAATAAAATATTCAAATGAATGTTTCTTTATTTGGAGATGGTTACTTTCGCTGTCAAATCAATTATGGCACCCTAATGACAAGCAAAAATTCACAACTTCATAACTTTATAAAAAAAAAAAATCACGAGTAAGGCCGGGTACACACCAGCTAGTACCGAATAAACGAATATGTATTTATAAGACGATACACAATTATATCGGAGGCCTTGTGAAATAAAGACCGTAAAAATATTGAGTATTAGTCTGGAAAACTGACAACAAACATTTTAAAACACACAAAACATATAAATTTGCATCACCTTCGCTTTTAAAACAAAATATGTTACTAGTGATTAACCATTGTAAAGAAAAATATTTTAATATTTTTTCCAGCCAGGGGCCCGATTCCGGATCATTTTAAGGTTAAGACATTGGTCTTATTTTTAGGATTAAATACTCTTTGCAGTTACGTTTCTTTTGGATGACATTCTTTAAATATCGATGTTTGCGTAGTTTTAACAAAAGAAAAAACTCTATATTCTTGTTAACATTGGCTTTAAACATTATTTGTGATTTATTTGTCGCATAATAATTGGTATCAACTAACTAACCACGCCATTTCGCCGAAGGGGTAGGCAGAGAAGATGGACCGCCAAACAACTCGATCTTGGCATCCACTTCTTGCTTCATTCACATTCATACAACGTCCCATATCTTCTCTCAATAAAATTGGTATCAAATTAACGAAATTGCGATGTTTGTAAAATACCTATGTCAAAAGCCCGAAATGTCAGATAAAAATTGATAAAAATTCTAAAAATGTATTAAAATTCTAAAAATTGATTTAATCCCTGAAAATTGATTTAAATTATAAAAATTGATTTAAATTCTAAAAAATTATAGCAAAGTACTTAAGGTTGTTAAGTATGTGTAATGCACTTATAATTTTTAATAATTTTGTGATAATTCAACCACAAACTCTTTTAAAAATTTACTATCATTGATGTGGAATCGGAACCGCAGTTAACCGAAATGTATTAAATGCTAAGGACGAGGACAATATCCTTAAAAAGAACCGGAAACGGACCCCAGGTTTAAACACGCAATCTCTGGGTCTAAAACCAAGGAGCTTACCGTTCCACCATCACATTCATCATCAACGTTATAAAATTATCCACTTCAAGAAACCCAACAAAACGTATAACCGTCCAAAGCAACAACAGAACCATTCAATAAAAATATTCATCGCTAATCCAGCTCATTTGCTAAAGTTGGGTTAAATTTTTAATATGCCTCGCCAGCCGAAGTGAGGAGTGCGGGCGGCCGGAACAGAAAACAGAAGAGTCGGGGAAACTGTAAGGACACTAATTACTTTAGATTCTTCTGGCAGTGGCAGTGGGAGAGAGATCACGGGATTTTATTGAATTTCGCTGCCGTGTTTGCCAGAGCGCGGGCTTGCTTGTAACTAACTTTAATGAAAACCCAACTCGGCGGGAGGCGGCGCCCACGACTTTATTTTATTTCCCCGATTTGGTTGGCGGATTGATAATATAGCAATGGTGGTGTTTTGTCAAGATTTCTGTATTTATTAATTACATCGTTTCCATAATATCGCAATGGTAGTGTCTTATCATGGCTTATAAATATTTTACTCTATCGTTTCGTTCGATAAAATCGCAGTGGTAGTGCATTATCTTGGCTTATGAATCTTTTACTATATCGTTTCTATAATATCGCAATGGTAGTGTCTTATCATGGCCTACGAATCTTTTACTCCATCATTTCGATAATATCGAAATGGTTGTATGATATCATGGCTTAAGAATCTTTTACTCTACCGTTTTGATATTATTGAAATAGGAGCATCTTGTGATGGTTTGCGAATCTTTCATTCGACTGTTTTGATAGTACTGCAATGGTGGTGTCTTCTGGCGACTTACGTGGGAACATGTACCCGATGACTTATGGTGCTTTCATGAAAATCATGTAGATGAAGTAATATTTTATCTTACATTTTGGAACAATTATTGGAGTAGAATCAAAATCTTTAATAATACAAAACAAAAATACACCTGTAAGAAGTGGTTAGCTTGTAGAATTTCAACATTTTTCACAGCCAACTTTAGAAGATGAAATGTTCATTATCATATGTAAAATACCAACCTAATAATAAAAAAAACAAACACCCAGTTGAATGAAAGTAATTTATTTAAAAAACAAAATTCAAGAGAATGAAATATTTACAACATATTTATAAATTGCACGTTACGTATTTAGATTTATTTAGTGATGGCTTATAGTTTGCATTGCATTTCAGCACAGGTCATTTGTACTATCTCACATTTTACCTTATTCCTTTGGCAGGAATCCGGTACCTTTGATAAAGTTCACCAGGGTTGTCATTGGATATTCGGCTATGTCTTTTGATTCCACAATATGTCTTCTCATGTAGCGGAGCCTTCTTCCCATCAAGTTGGGACATTGGCACCATAGGTGAATTATAATCTCTTCATCTTCTTCATATTTCCTGCATCTATTGATGTTTTCCACTCCCAACCGATGCATGTGTCTCCTGAGGTGGCAGTGCCCCGTTAGTAGTCCTACCAGTTCCCCCGGTGATGGCACATTGTGTAAGTACATGGAAACTATAAATCTGTCTTATTTCAAACTTATTTAACTTTCCAAAAAGTTTATGTGTGTAATGTGTAAGTAAAAACATAATTAGAGCAATACATTAATTATAATAAATGACTTCCATCAGCGCAGTGTCCCAGCCAAGTACTCTCCCCACTACCCCTGCCCCGCAGTGTTCCATCCTCGTCTACCATTATTAACTTCTTCATCTTTTATTCTCTGGCGGAAAATTGCCGAGTCGAGAGCGCGGCTGTTTGGATTGCGCAACTCTATTTATCCCGCGCCGACTGCTTACGCCATTTTATGCGTTATTTTAATATATTTTATTTTTTGAAAGGCACTTCTGAACAGAGATTTCGTGAAAAAATATTTCACTTTTACTTTTTATCACCAAGGACACAAAGGTTACACGGGTCAATTATTTTATTCAGTATTCATGAAATATCTAAATACATGCACATAAAGGTGAAATAAACAAATAAAAATAATTAATAAAGAAAGCCATTAACCCCTCGAGTCCTTTTTGTTCCCAATGGGGAACAAGTAACTAGATAGCAGTAGAGTCTTTTTGTCCCTTTGGGTAGCTTATCAAATCACTCAAAGGGAAAAAAAGAAGAACAAAAAGACTAATGACTTGGTAAGCTACCCAAAGGGAACAAAAATAAACTACTGCTATCTAGTTACTTGTTTCTCATCGGGAACAAAAAGGACTCAAGGGGTTAAAATTGATAGAAATTAAGAAATAATCAACGTAACTTATTCTACAGTCCCATAATACATATATTTCTCGTTAACTCCAAATTTCCCACTTCACCTCAATCCTTTCCTCCTTTGACGTTCTGTCTCTTTCACTTTTATATGTTGTCCCATTCTATAATATGTAACCATATCTCTGTCTCACTATTCCATTTTTTTAAATATTATGTCTCCCTCTTATTCTATTGTGTATTATGTCTCACCTATATATATATATATATATATGCTCACTCTATACATTTTTATTTGGCTATAATTTTTTATAATGACAAGCTGGTTAATGATAAAATTCATATAAATTAGTAGTTCAAAAAAGAGTTTGTTTTATTTAAAAACAAAGATAATACAAACAAGATTATCACACGATAATATTTGCAGTGTAGAATATAGAAATGCTCACCAACTACGTAAAAGAAAAAAAATATTTTCTCCCACTCTTTTAAGATGATAATAAGGAAGACCAGTTCATTTTAAAATGTTCAATTTACAAATGTTTACCCCCCAACTTGAAAAACAGTTTTTTTTAAAGTTCGTTTTAATAGAATTTTTTTTAAAGGTTTCATTTTTCAGTCCGCCAAAACGCACGAAATCTATGGCGTATTGAGTGTGACGTCACATGAAATGAATTTCCACAGAAAAAAATACGCGCGAACATTCGCGTGACGTCTACCATGATGGCAACCAAACAGGGCGTTATCAATTTTTAAATAACGATTTATAAACTCAACGCAAATTTATTTACATGCAATAAAACGTATGTATTCAGAATCAGCATTACTTAAATGGTGATGCCATAGTTCCACTAGCTTTGGCAGTTCGTGCTGTATCACACAAAACTTGTTTATAAAGTTGTGTAAAAATATTAACTCGAGAATAGATAATATATGCAACAGATACGAAAAAAATAAATTTAAAATGTTTCCCATTAGACCACTAGGCCCAACCCCACAAGATATTTATGTTCAGTTAGCGGCGCAATGCTTTCGGGCGATTTTTTTAACGCGTTGTAAAAGCTGGCCTGTCCCACTCAAGGCTCCCCTATCGCGCGAGGGAGAGCCACATACAAGATTACAGGGGCCGGTTGCTAGTGCGAGCAGAATAGAGGAGGGTGGGGTGCGAGGAGGCAACTTTTGACGTGGTCACTGACTAGTAATTTTAGCGTTATTTTAGAGTGGTTACGCTTAAAGTGATGCTTAATCTTTTTTTAAGATAGCTAGAAAATGAAAGATTTTGTGAAATATCGTCATAATATTGATGACTTTTAATTCCTTTAAAAAAGAAATGGCAATGTTTCTGGGTTACAAATAACGACGATATATAATATTTTTTTATTCCTATTATAAAAGCTGATATTGTTGGTTGCACAATGATGAAGGACTTGTAGAGGATGAACCCGCGGTGCCTGAATGCGTGAGGCGAATTCAACGTTTTGGACTGCTTGGCAACAAACCGCTCAGTTATGTCTGATGCCTTTAAGTTTTCGTGAGATTCTCTTAAAGATCGAATAGGTACAGTATTTTTTGCTGTATTTAAATTGACTTCTAACTAAAACGCTTTTTTTAAATTAATGGTGAGGCAAAATAAATTCTTAAATAAAATAAAATAGATGAAATGTTTGCCAAAATTTTTTATTTTTATTTATTTATTTAGGTTTTCCAACAGAATACATCGTAAAATTATTACAATAATTATACATTTTAAATATGGTGGTGATTTCGGTTACAGGTGAGCACACATTTTGTTATAATATTCCCATACCACAAAGTGGAACAATATAATTATTTGTTTATTTGTAAGAAAAAAACAGCTTTTAATACAAATATATATACAAAGGAAGTTTAATAAAAGGTAAACCACCAAAGTTTCTTAACAAACTAACCATCAC
This sequence comes from Halesus radiatus, assembly GCA_022606495.2. Classification (NCBI taxonomy): domain Eukaryota; kingdom Metazoa; phylum Arthropoda; class Insecta; order Trichoptera; family Limnephilidae; genus Halesus; species Halesus radiatus. Next base: position 108,518 of record JAHDVE020003452.1, read on the forward strand.
GCCGTTTCCCCGTCGGGGTAGGCATAAAGGACGGACCGCCAAACAACTCTATCTTGGCATACACTTCTTGCTTCATTCACATTCATACATCGTCTCATACATTCTCTTCTATTATTCCGATTTCTGACGTAACCCGAATCAAGTATTTGATTCACTTGATCGTGCCATGTATTCCTCGGCCGTCCCCGCCTTCTTCTTCAATTCTACATATTTTTCTTACACTCCTTTCATCGTTCATTCGCTGTACATGCCCAAACCATCTTATGCTAACAGTGGTAAAATACAGATGTTTTATTTATGAAGATAACAAGATAAAGAAAAAAAAAACAAATAAGTAGGAAGGGGAGAGAGGAAGAGGAAGATAGGATCGGGACAGAAGATGCTATTGATACATTTTATACTCGTGCATCAATTTGTGGTCGTACGTATTACTTTGGTCCGATATTTTGAAAGGGTTGTAAAGAATGTCAATATTGTGAAATTGTGCGTTATATTGCGCACAAATACGGGGAATTGAAGAATCTATCCTAAGATTGGTCCTGCGTGCATTGTATATATAAACAGTTAATTCATCGGTATATGATACAATAATTATAAAGTTGTGTGGTCAGCGAATACAGCAGCAGCGGGAGGCCTATTCCCGTTATTTTTAAGGAAAATTCCTTATCCTTTTCCTTAGGCTTATAGACATCTTACCTAACTGTAAAATTCCGGAGACACGGTAAAAAAAAATTGATGAAATATATTCAAATGAGATAAGATTTTGAACCAAAACTTTTAAAAACAATAACATTATATTGAAATGCATTTTAAGCAAATTATTTTCTCGTTTTTAAGTAGCATGTATACGCCATTTATCGAACAATTACGTTTTCTAAAAATGTACCCACCTCACTAGGTAGTGACCTTTTCTCTCTCACTACTTCTGAAAGTGACATTTTCCTCGGAATATCTAAACGCTGCGCCTGCCATTATTTTGTTTACCGTCCAGAAAATTTCAACATCTATATAATGTTCAAAGTAAATAATAAAATAGTTGGTAACTTATTTAATATTGAGTTTTCTCTAGTTATTTATACTAACTCTGCCCAGATATTTATATTTTTAATGAATATCATTCGTTTAATGATAGTTGACAGTTGTCATCCAATAGAACCGAAACCGAAGTTAAGCAAGATACCTTTAAGCCTAAGGAAAAGATAAGGAATTTTCCCTAAAAAGAACCAGAATAGCTTTCCGGGATTTTAAGTAAGGATATACTCGTAATCAGGTACATGTAAATGGATGATGGATGATGATGATATTGATAGGCAAAGACGAGCTCTCAGTATAAAATCGAACATGCTCAGTAGAAGATTTCGCCTTTGTAATACCGCTGTGAAAAGGACTCTCTTCCTTGCCTTCTGCGCAACGTTATACACCTGTGAACTCTGGGCAAACTATACAAAAGAGTAGTATGGAAAGACTTCATGTACAGTACAATAACACCTTCCGCATAATGTTTGGCCTCCCCAGATAATGCAGCGTTTCCAGTATGTTCACGGAGAGGCGAGTTTCCGGTTTTGTAGCCCTTAAAAGATACAGGGGATGGCTGGAATGAGGGAAAGAATAAACAGCTCTTTGAATATTCTTATCATGGATGCCCGCCTTAGTCCAGCCTCCAGCATCGACGCATACCGGAGAAAGGTATTGGCCGCTCACAATTTAAATGCCGCAACACCTTAAAGGCTTTATTTTCATACACTTGTTTAAAAAAAAATATATTTAATTTAATAATTTAACCTTATACTATCTTATTATTATTTTATTTTTTAAACTTTTGTACATATTTTGTAATTTTTTTATAACTATTGGATGTATATTTTATATGGAATGTGTGGGACTGCACTAACCTTACCGGAATAAACATGTATTATTATGAGTTCCTCATACATTAAGTTCCTTCTGGTAGTGATTAATTCGAAAATATATCTAAGTCTTTATGTTGGCAGTGTTTATTATACAACCGAGATATTTTTGGCCTTGGTTTGGAAAAACTTGTATTATTACGATAAGAACGATGAAAAAGGTTTTATGGTTTCTTATAAATTTCAATCTTACATTAAGATTAATCGAATCAATTAAATGTGAGTCATGCAAGTCGTTTATGATTTAAAACAGAGTAATTATTTAAGACATTTATTGGTGACGTATACGTAATAATTCTTTTTTAAGAATCGAACAACAGAACAACAGAAACCAGTAATAAAGTCAGTACCCACTCATTTTTTATCCTTTATTACGACGAACACGAAGAATTAAAATTGATATATTATACATACATAATTACACTTTATTAACTAATTTTAGTATGGTAAAAGCAACGCAAGGTTCAGATATACCTATTTTGATAATATGATCTAACCTCTAATGATAAAACTAATAACCCAGCATTAGGTTACACTGTAATAAGTAGCTAAATGCAGTCGTCTGAGTAAAACCATTGCGAGGCTGGTTATAGTTATATGTCATAAGCCAAAGCCTCCCTCTACACGGGGTAGGTATGATATTGCTCGGGGCGACAATTCGCTCTATTGAGCCACTCTATTGGCGACATTTCCCTCAAATCCGGCTCGCGTCACCAACGCTGCTGCTGCTGCCATCTGTGAGACAGGCCAGAACTAGTCATTAAAACACTGCGGTTATAAATACCCTGAAAATTTATTAGAACTGTAAAACATTAATTCAATAATATTTTTTTAATTACTTACCACATTTGTGCCCAAAATATGATGTTTAGATATTTTTTTATACTTCATAAATACATAATTAAATATATAAGGAATACCATATTTATGGGGCCTTATTGAAGGGCGTTAACCAACCCAATATATTTAACATTGAAAAAGCACTGTACATAATATAAATGTACATAGAGTTTGCAATCTGGATTATCCGGATTACTAAAAATCCAGATTTTCCGATTAATCGCATATTAAAATCCGTGGAAAAAAATCCGGATATTTTAATATGAACTACAAATTTTTCGGATACGAAATTTTTTATAAAATAAGTTATTTGCAACGCAATGTCATATGAAATCGACGCGTCCAACAAAAACCATCTACATCAAAAGGCCGGGACACTGCATAAAATCGGCCTCTTGATTTTTTAAATTTCCTTTTTTAATTTTTTTTCTATATCTTTTTATCTATTAAAATATTTTAAAACGATTTAGTTAATTTAAAAAATAAAATAAAAATATTTTTTCTGTGTTCCCATTTGATACCGATTTTATGCAGTGTCCGGCCTTGTGATCTAGGTTGTTTTGGTCCAACAGACTAATAAAAAGTGTAGTATGTAAAGACTTCGTGTACAACACAATAACGCTTTTCACAAAATGTTTGGCCTCCCTATACTGCAGCGTTTCCAGTATGTTCACGGAGGGGCGAGATTCTGGTTTTGCAGCCCTTATAAGATCCAGGGTGACTGGAATGAACAACGATTAAGTTAATTTAAAAAATAAATTAAAAATATTTTTTTCGAGGTTCCCATACACGTTAAGAGGCCAATTTTATGCAGTCTCCCGACCTTGTGATCTAGGTGGTTTTGGTCCAACAGACTATTAATGACTTGAAGTACTTAGTAAATTTGTAATCATAAGGTTGTTAACCCAATAACCAAACGTTCACATCATGTGAACATCCCCCCACAAATAAACATAACCTGCAAAACGTCACATAACGGTCCAATAATTACCAAATGGTTAATTGACTTGGGTAGAAGGTAATCTCAAAACTAAATAAATAATATAAAATATGCTTGTACGCCGATGACACTGGAATATTTTACTTTGGAAAAAACATATAAATTCTATTAGGAAAATCTCAATATATTAAACAATAGGCTAATATAATGTTTTATTATCTTCTTTTTTTTAATAACAAAATAACAAATAATAATATCCTCACTGGAATTTCACATGCTGAGGATTTCATTTACAAAATATTTAATTACATTATATTAAATTGATGTGATTGATGAAAAAATAAATAATTGTAAGGTAGTGCAGTTGAGAGGATTCGGTGTTAGTCTGTATTTGGTGTTAATATTTTTTCTATTTCAGATCTCCCTATGGAACGTATCCAGTGTTTTATTTGATTTTAAAATTTATTATAGTTGCTGTGATTTTTAAAGGATAGTGAGATTTTATTGTAAAGTTTAGTACCATAGAATAAGAAGTTTTTTTGTCCAAATATTGTGTTTCCTTGTTTGTGTTTTTGACTCTGAGATCTAGTGTTTCTAATATGTGTGTTTGTTGTTATTTCATGTTTTTTGTATTTATGTATGTAAAGTAGTATTGTTTTAGAGTTAATTGTAACAATAATTTCAGGACTGAGTCATTCAAAAATTCCCTTGTACCTATACTTGATGCAGAAGGTAATACTTTTTCAGACATAGTAGATATGATCAACTGCTCGGAAGACCAATAAAAACAAACGATTATTGCATAAGATCCTCAACAATGATTAAGATATGTGTCTAGAGTATAAGTATCCGAGAATGTGAGTTATGTGTTGAATATCCGCCTCTGTAGCTAATTATTTGGAATGGTACTTACACTATGATATTCCTGAATTTGTTCGTGAGACAAATGAAATATTTAGTTGTTTCGTGAAGGCTATCTATTCTATCTATGTACCTACTGTGATGTGTTTTGCACCTGTGTGACTGTTGTAACTAACGAAATATGTAAAAAAACCATATAGCGTGTATGTAATATAATTAAATAAATATTTATTAATTGATAAACTAAAGTTTTTAAGACAAGATTTTTGTGCATAGCGCAAAGAGTAACCATTATTTTTTTTTATAAACAATAATTATTAGCCTGAAACACTCATCCAAATTGAAAAAAACCTTCCGAGAAAAGATAAATGTCGCCGACAGGAAAATAAATATTTACTTACATTTACATGATCTTAAGTTCAAGAAAAAGAAAAACGTCGATTCATTAACCATTAAAAATAGATAGAATAAGAAAGAAACCTACACATTTTATAAAGTGTAAACTATATATTGATAAACACTTGAACTTTAAAGAACACACATAAAACCTAAAAGATAAAATTATCCCACTAATTGTTGTATTTGGTAGAATAGCTCATCTTCTACCAGCACACATAAAGAGGGGCCTAAACTTTAGTTTAATCCAGTCCCACCTAAATTACCCAATAGAAATAACGGGAAATACACATTACATACTTGAACGAATTACAAATAATACAGAATTAGGTTCACGGAAAATAAGAAGAGATCGTGAAGGGGTCCACGGGAAAAGTTTGGAAACGTATGATCTGGAGCTATGGAGCATTGAAATATTCTCTACTTTTCCAGTAGCCACCAGCATGGTCATAATTGTTTTTAATAAAATGATTTTTTAACGGGGAGAGGTACGTCGGAGAGTTATTATTTATAAATTCAAAATAATGATAATATTATTGTGCAATACGATAAACATGGTGTTTTAAAAGAGAAATATATAAATAAATATATTTTTAATTTGAATGGGCTTAGCATTTATCAAAATAAAATATTACACATTTCTGACCGTTCTACGCATGTTTTACAAAAACATTTAAAAAGTTGAATATCCTTAAAAATGTTGTGGTTTTCTAAAGGTTTTTCTTTAACATGTCGATAAGATAAATTTCAAAAAAGAACAGTGTGTAATTTAAATTTTTCATAAACATTACGTAATAAATTTTTTTTTTAATGCGGATTATAAATCTTTGGTTAAGTTTATTTACAAAAACGTAACGAGAAAGGATTACAAATATTTTTCTCCAGTTTAAAAAACATTCAAATTTTAAATATTTTGTAAAACATACAATAGAAAAAGTAATATTTCTGATTAGATTTTGATAAATGCTCTAAGCCTATGTAAATTTATAAAATATTTAATAAATATTTTTATATTTAAAAACATATTTATCGTATTGCGTAATAATACTATCAATATTTCGAAATAACAAATAATTCCGCTCCGACGTCCCTCTCGCCCTTAAGGGCTCTCCTTACCAACTTAATTTCGTATATACGTGAAGAAAAACAGCATTTATTAAAAAATTATATAGAATGATTGAAAGTTTAATCTTTTCTATGAAAGAAAATGATTTACCTTGGAACATTTTAAATCTAATAACAAATATTAATAATGTAGCATTACCTCCTTGAAATCAATTGAAGTTCGAAATTGTGCGTTTTTCCCGTGAACTTAATATTAATGTGAAATACGCTTCCCTTTGACAATCCGCCTCTTTCACAAGGCCTTAAGACGCTGTAAGCAAGTGATCGACAACCTGTTTCCCGCGAACATAAAAGGATGAGATCTAAAATATGGTTTATAAAATTATATCTAATATAGAAATGTCTGATCAGCCAAATCTCTCATCATCCCTCAAACGATGAGTTCTGGTGTAACAGAAATGTCATAGTTTTCAGTATGAAATTATTAGCTGATTTTCTTTATCACTACTTCATTCCACTGTGAGCATGTAGCATTAAATACCTGGTTGCGCCGGTTGCGATTCAACTTGGATAGCCTAATACAGTATAACCCTTATTTTACGTTATTTAAGGGACTGAAAAAAGACGTAATTGGAGGGGAAATGTAAAAGGGGGGTATTGAAAAAAAAACTTTTAAATTTCATGTTTCGGAAAAAATAACGTTTTATTAAAAAACAACATTCAATTAAAATTTTTATTGCAATTTTGTTTTATTTTTTATTAAAAAATCATGAAGAAGACAGATGTGCCTACATTAATTGCAGACTAAGCTCCCAGGGATATTTTCAATGCCGATGAGACTGGGCTATTACACAACGTTCTACCTTGTAAGACTTTCAGCTTCAAGGGTGAAGCCTGTCATGGAGGAAAATTAAGCGAGGTTCGTCTCACTGTTCTCTTGATTACAAATAAAGATGGCAGTGAGAAGCTTCCCCCGTTAGTGATTGGGAAGTCTGCAAAACCCCGCTGCTTCAAAAATGTCAGGAAATTGCCGACAAAATATGCAGACAATAAAAAAAGCCTGGATGACATCAATCTTATTTGAAAAGCAGCTTACTGCATTAGACGATTTGATAGGAGTAAAACATCGAAAAATATTGTTATTCCTCGATAGGTGCCCAGCTCACCCCACAAACTTGACTTTGAGGAACATTCAGTTGCCATTTTTTCCTCGTAACTGTACAAGTGAACTTCAACCCCTCGATTTAGGGATAATTCGGGCATTCAAGCACTACTATACAAGAAACTTGGTACAGAAGTTATTGTGTCAGTTAGAACGAGGTGAGGACCCCAACAAATTTAAGATGTCCATTTTAGATGCAATGCATTATACCGTTAAGGCACGGGGTGAAATAACCGACTCTACCATAAAGAATTGTTTCCGAAAGGCTGGGATATACAAGGAGCAGGATGAAGACGTACCCAGTACCCAAGAAAATATCCAGTTCGATATTATAGAAGGATGGGAAAGGATTTCAGACCAACCCCTGGAGGAATATGTTAACCTTGACTCCAATGTTATGACATCAGACTTGGTGGAAGTTGATGACATGTTGACAGTCATTAAACAGCAGCAGACTTTTCTGCTGAAGAACTATCCGATGAAGAAGAGGTTGATATTTCAACAAAAGAAGAAGCAATGAGGTTCATCGAGGGTTTAAAAACCTACTTTACAAGCATTGGTGATATTCAAGACGACACTTTTAAATGATTTTATAGTCTTGAAAGAGAATTACATAACAAAAAAAAAACAAAAATGCAACAAACTAACCTACATGATTTTTTTAATAAAAATAAAATAAACTTTCAATAAAAAATTAAATTGAATGTTGTTTTTTAATACAACTTTGTTTTTTTCAGAAACATAAAATTAAATGTTCTTTTTTTCAATACCGCCTTTTACATTTTCCCTCCAATTATGTTTTTTTTCAGTCACTTAAAAAACGTAAAATAGGGGTTATACTGTCTTACTTTATTGGATAGTTTGATATTCATATAAACGTCATGCTATTTTCGATCCTTGATTGAATCACATAAATGAAAATAATATTTTTTTTTATTTATTTCATGTGATGTACATTTGACTGCCAGGTGTTGTTGAAGTTTTGGTTTAGTTAGAGTTCGTTTTGGATTCAAATGAGTAGATTAACTTCTAAATACGTTCACAATGAAATTGCGGCTTTTTCCCTAAGCGCAGATTCATTGCCATCCAATATAGGCCTTATTGCAAGGCTTATAGCAAAAGAGGATTGCCTTTATTTTATTACCTATCCCTGTAATTTATATATAAACATCCTGGAAGCGGTGGTTTCTCTAATTGACCATAAACGAATTGCAAACACGGTAAATATCTCCTGAGTTTGAGCTACCTGGAATTGATGCAAGTATATTATATTTCTGTATCTGTTTGCACATAATATGATAAACCATAGCAAGTAATATTTTTTCCGGATATCTGAGGTGATATGCTGTACAAAAAAAATGCGCTAAAACGTCCAATCATCCAATTATTTTTACTATTAAATTGGATTTAGTAATAATCATGATTGTTTAATGGTTATAAGTAATTTGAGTAAAGACAAGCACGGAGTGATCTGTTTTGTAACACACGATACTGTCATATTTCATCAAAAATAATGACCGATACAAAAATTCCTAAGACTGCTATCTTTTAAATGTAGATTAAATATCGTAGTCCAATCTTGCGAGGAACGACTTCAATAGTTTAATTTCATTACATTGGAAAAGAGAAGACATACTGACTTAATATACTTCTTCAAAATTATTTACAACAAGATCAAAACCACTCATTCTCTAAGTAGTATTCACATAAAAGTTCCCAATAGACGCTATTTAAGGATACATGAAAATTTTTATCTTGAATTATTCAATAACAATATTTTTATCTTGAATTATTCAATAACAATATTGCCTGTTTCAATCCAATGTTTCGGATGTGTAGATTGTTAAATGATATAGAATGTGACGATATGGATATTTTTATAAACAGCCTCGCATATTTCAAAAAGCAAATCAGCCATCTCCTGTCACGTCATGGAAAACAGTAGTGTTATTAGAAATATTCAATTTTTAATTATTAATTATTTTTTGTTGAGATTTAAAAACCTCATTTTAATATTTAATCATTGTAGAAAATAATATTAACATAACCTAAATGAAAAATGAAAATGGAAAAAAATCTATAAAGATAGCTGCCAATAATATGCGATAAAAAATGGAGAATAATATTAACAAATCTTGAATTTGAGATATTATATCGATGAAGATGACATAAATTGAACTGGTCTCATTAGCTAAGTTGGTTAAGCGGTTACCCCGGATAGGCAGAGGTCCTGGGTTCGAGTCCCAGATGCGACTGATTTTTTTTTATTTTCTGTCGTTTTTTTTTGAGTTTTCATATTTCATTTAGGTTATGTTAATATTATTTTCTACAATTATAATATTTTTTATTCTTTATTTTTTTCTTGTCTTTCAATATCATATATTATGTTTTAAACCAGTGTTGTTAGAAATGTTATGACATGCTTTATTTTATTTTATTTCTTTTCTTCTCTTTCTGTATGTTATATTAAGCTTTAGGTTCTATTTTCCTTATTTCTTATTATTATTTAGCATCCCTACCAAGTGATAACTAAACAAAAAGCAATGCAACCTGTAAGATAATAATTACGCACCTATCAATGTTAATTTAGTAAGCGTGATAATGTTAATAATTTGTAAATGTTCCAAAGAATAAATAAGCAGATATGTTTCGAAAGATTACGGACCCCTGTGTAAGTGAGGGTAGGAGCAGGAGGGTAGGGACTCATATTATATTCTACTAGTGGAATCTTTGATACTTTTATTGATTTCATTGACGACGATTTAATAAAGTCTGCTCAGTCGATAAGGCTTTGACTCGCTACACTTGGCTGTGTGGGTATAGTGACGCTAAACTTATTCCAGGGGTCCTCAACACAAACGATATTAAATTATACCATACTACATCAGTTCTGTATTGTATATCTGGAAATAACGATAAGACTTTTATTTTTTATTTCGCGAAAACAGTTATTTACAAATGCATTTCATAGGTGTTAAAAATATACATACATAAACATTTTCTTCCCCTTGTCCCACGCGGGTCGTGGGCTAATCGCGTTGATAAGGCGCCTCCAGGCGTCCCGCACAAGAGTTTCAACTGTTCCCAACCGTCTGGAGCCAGTGAGACTATGACATCCCCAATTGGGGAATGTTGTGAGGCTGAAGGTATTTGGGAGGGGAAGGAGAAGTGGAAGAGGAAGGTGAGGAAATACCTGGCTATTCACATCTAGTTACCAAACACGGCTAAAAGCCATTTTAAGCAACGTTTCAATTCTGAATGGTGGTCTTTCGCCAGGCCGATACTGAGAGTATCTTCCACGTTAACGTCATCCGTCCATAGTAGATCCAGCCTCTGGAGTTGTTTCTCCCACCTGTGTCTGGGGTGCCCCACTGGAGGTCTTCCTTCTGGAATAGCACTCGGAATTTTCAGAGGAATTTGACCTTCTGGCATTCTTAACATATGCCCAAGCCACCTCAGTTGCGACTTTCCTATGAAGAGTAATAGTGGTTCGATGTTTAGATCCTCAAAACATTGACCTTCTTATTCGATCCCATTTTGTGACTCTTGCACACGTGTTTTTTTGGAACGTGTTTGCTCGTTCATCATCCCGATCTGGTGAGCATAGGTAAGCATACGCGATACACTGATTTGCACACTGCTAACTTTGTCTTGATACTTAGCACAGTTTTCCATATCACTGAACTGTAAAGAGGACGTAGCACACCTCTTGCAGCACCTATTCTACGGTTAATTTCTCCACTTTGCCGGCCGTCGCTTGAAAATTCAACCTCAAGATAGAAAAATGTTATGAACGTATAAGATGTAGATAATTAGAGAGTTGTTTAAAAAAAATAGTTTTGAGTAGGTATAATCCATAAAAAAATATATATTCACCATAGAAATAAGACAAAATTTTAGAATTAATTTCTTAGACTTAAATATTTATATTGTTAATAATAAAATTGAATTTAATATATATCGTAAATATTCTTATACATAATACTTCTGATCATCCTTTTGCTAAAAAATTATCTGCTTTTTTTTCCACTCTTAGTATGTACCTCTTTCAAAAAAATATTTTTACAAAGAATTAAATATAATTAAACAAGTTGCAATAAATGACGGTTGTAGTACTAAATTAATAGATAATATATTAAACAAAAATTAAAAAAAAATATATATATCTTTTGTATCTCCACAAATAACTGGTGTTAGTAAACAGTGGAGAAAAATATTGTTTTTAAATAATAATAATAGATATTTAACAATTAAAAATATCCCAAATACTATCAAACCAGCTTTTAATACTAATAATAAAAATAATTTTTTTTTTTAAATAACAAAGATAAAAATAATATTTTAAATAAATCGGGGGTATATAAATTAATTCTATTCTAATTTGGACGTTAATTAAAATGATTTGATACCGTTAATTCCGATTTAGTTAGAAAATGATTAAGTATTACGGTTGTTAAATATAGTCCTAATTATATAACAGGGGTACCCAACAAGAAATAATTCACACGGACAAAAAAAAGTTTGCCACCCCTGGTAATACTATCACCAAAATTCAGAAGTTTAAAGGTCAATTCTCCAAAGAAACTTAAAAATACATTACACTAACACATACCGAATGGATGTATTTTTTCTAAAATATGGAAATTATCGCCATCTGTGATCGCGAATTTTAATAATAATTTTAAGTTTAACGTTAAACTATGAAGGAGTTTCCAAATAAAGTAATCGTTCAGAACAGGTACATGTATTCCAATATCAGACACCGTGTTTTAGCCATAGGTAACACAAGCAATATAAACAATCTAGAAATACCATTTTTATTTCAGAAAGAAGATTTTAGAAAAAGAATGTTATAGTCTTCAGATTCGGGGAAGTCTGTAATAAATGACATAATATTTGAGCGAGGCCTGTATTCAAAGCTATTCACTAGAAAAAAATGTGTTTAAGAGGAACGGTCCCGTTTTATACAAAACTCAATTTGGTTTTGTGTCCAAAATACCCACCCAAACCAAATGATCTTTTTTTTAAAATTAAAGTTATAGTAAATATCTAAGTACTTGATTTATTTTTGTTTTAAATTATGAAATATATGCCATAAAAGTAATCAATTTTTTATGATATTTTTTTTAAAATTGTTTTATTTGCTATTTAAATATGATTCCATAAAAAATAAAATAAAAATAAATATAAAACATCTTTAAAATAACATTTTTTGGAATGATATTTTAAATTATATACGGAAAATTTGGGTTCTAACGTAAATTGGCCATCTTTAATCTTAATTTAAGTCAATTTTTAATAAATTATTATTTTTATTGAAATTTAAAAACCTCATTGTAATATTTTATCATCGAAGAAAACGATATTAACATAACCTGAATGAAACAAAATGGAGAATAATATTGACAAATCTTGAAATTGAGATATGATATCGATGAAGATGACATAGAATTGAACTGGTCTCATTAGTTATGTTGGTAAAGCGGTTGCCCCTGGGTTTGAGTCCCAGATGCGAGTGGAATCTTTTTATTTTGTGTTGTTTTTTTATTTCCGTTTTCATGTTTCATTTAGGTTACGTTAATATTATTTTCTTCAGTGATTTAATTTAAGTTCTCCGTATTGCCGATTTTAACACTATTTATTTTTTTTATTTTATATTTCATAGGCAATTTTTTTTAATCACATTTAGCCTCCAAATTATTGCTAATTTTGCCTCTGAAATCGCGAAATTTCAATTTCTTTAATGGCCTTTTTTTAATACTTATAATTCGTACTAGACATTTGCTACATCTTTTGATGAACATAAAGATCATTAGGTTTAGGTTAGTATTTCAGGTTCAAATCCAATAATAAATTTTGTATGTTACAAGTTACAAGTTACTGAAAGTAACTTGTCGGCAGGAGTTTAGTTTAACAATATTATATAAACTTATATTTAATAAGAATATTGATTCAATCGTCCACAGGTCATACGAACTGCATGGTTTTGTTCAACCTGTAAGTAAAGTGCTCAAGTACACGCAAACAATAAAAATGTTATATTTTTCACTAGTAAGAAGTCAACTGGAATATGTCTCACCAATTTGGAATCCTCAATTTAAAGTGTACATTGATAGTATAGAATGCATTCAAAAGAAATTTTAAAAAATATTTTACCTACAAATTCAACAATGACTTTCAATATACGAGTACCTTTCAATTTTTGCAACAAAGACTATCGAAATATCGACTGTACCGAGCTTCTATCCTTAATTAATTTCAAAATACCTTTGAGACGTACTCGCCATTCGTCACTATTTCACACGTATAGTTACAAAACAAATACACAGTGCTCTTCTTTCATTTATATATTTTTTCGGAATTATGTAAACTGATAAATGCGCATACATATGGCATCACTTCTATAAAATGTAAATCACCACTTCTCACACCTACAAACACTTTCGCACATACATACACACTTATACACTACACATGTCACCCGGTAAATGCTTGTATAAATAAGAAATTACAAGGAACATATCATAGGTACCTACTTTGCAATTTTAATTTCTGGAAAATGAATTTCACTGTAACAAATGTAGTGTTTTATTCCTATAATGAAATAAATAATACAACAATAAATGTAAATAATCAAACAAATTTAATAGTAGCGAAATAATAACATAATATAAGAACATGCATCTTATGATTAATGTATTAAAGCAGAAAAAATATGAAACAGTCCAACAGTTTTGTTATAGTTATAACAAAAGCATATGTTTTTGTCCCCTGATTTTTAAGAGCAGAAATTTTTTAGTGTTCTTAACGTACCTACCTTATCACGAGTAACTCTGATTTCTTCATAAAAACGCATTGCAAATAGAATTCCATGTGTCAATACTGAGTTACCGAGAAGGAATATCAAGTAGACTGTTTGAGGGGATATAGTTGGCAAGGGGTGGAGGGGTTAGGGGTGTGAAAAGGTTTGTAACCCCTCGTTACAGCCTCAGGGGTGAACCACAAGACGGCACTCGATCAAATCGACGCTTAGAATGATGTGAGTTGAATTACAAATAATTATTTGGTTCACAAGTGTTGTTTATGTAAGAAGGGTGTTTTTCATAATTAGTGATGGGCATAAGTGAAAAACAAACATCGATATTTTAATGAAACAAAAAAAAACCTACCAAAATACTTAATACTATTTGATTTTTCAAAGTTTTCCTTCCTTGGAACAACTCTAGCGGTCGGTTGTGCAACTATGAGCGATCTAGCTGAGGGATTCAAAACATTCGGACCTCCTCTTTCAATTGTTATATAGATCATTCACATATAATGTTTAATCCGGAAAAAAGCACTACGAATTTGATCCCATTATTTTGAATATACCTGTACTTAACGAAATTAAATATATTTATATGTAATTCAATATATTTTCCAAGGAATAGCGTACGATGGGGATTTTTTAAAACTACATATTTCAATAATGGAATTATAAAAAAAAAAATATACGAGTAAAGTTTAAAGGTAAAACTATTTGCCAACTTGCTCTAAAACACGGAGCTATCGAGGCAAGAAAAATCAATAAGAATTTATTATATGAATTGGAGGTTTGGACACGTAGGGGCGTCATTAGAATATATGACAAGGAAGAGCAGGGAAAAGGGTCGCCTCGAGAAGTCCTGGAATGATTAAGTTAAAATGGTTTTGAAGTTAAGTGAATATTTTTTTTAAATATACGGTACAACACGTGCCATTAGAATAAAGGTATGAAAAGTGTAAATATAACATCAATAACAAAAAAACAAAAATATAAGCCAAACACTGACGGCCTCCATGGTCGAGGGGTAAGGCTCTCGACTACGAATCTGAAGATCGCGGGTTCAAATCCCGGCGTGCGCAAGTAATTTTTATTTAATTAATTCGTCTTGTTTCACAATTAATAATTCATTTAAAAATAACATATAGTATATTTGCGAACGTTCCAGAGTGGGAGATACTCTCAGTATCGCCCTGGTGAAAGACCACCATTCAGAATTGAAACGTTTCTTGAAATGGCTTTTAGCCGTGTTTGGTGACCAGATCTGAATAGCCAGGTATTTCCCCTTTTCCCCGCCTTCCTCTTCACCTTCTCCTTCCCCGCCCCAATACCTTCAGTCTCACAACATTCCCCAATTGGGAATGCCATAGTCTCACCGGCTCCAGACGATTGGGAGCAGTTTGGGACTCTTGTGCGTTATTCATATAAAAAAAAATTACTATTAAAACTTTTAAAAAATACGGAACCTTCCACTAAACCAAGTACTCATGATTATAAATAGAAATAATCAAAATAACATAAAAAAAACAATCCTTGTTATAAAACAACTTTCGGACAAAGAAACTACATACAGCTTCGCTTCCCATCGTCAATTATTTGTGGATAAGCATAAGATCTAATAACCTTTTTCTTATACCTTTGTTTAAAATATTAAATATTATTTTAGTATTATAACCATAATTAATCACAATTTGTTTAAAGATATTAATATCTATGATACCCATATATATTAAATATTGTAAATAATCAAATCCTTTTGAAAAAACCAGCTTCAAATTTTCACACTAGTACCTAATTAGTTACCTCACTCTAATCCTCTCCCAACACTTATTGTTACAAGTTTGTTTATGTCGATATACGTAATTTAATTTTAGTATTCACTCCATTTTGAGGAAGGAACCATGTGTCCCGAAAATATCCAGATATTAATATACAGTGGTTAAAACAAAATGTTTTATTATTATTACGTAAAAAATGGACCACATAGAGATTCTGCAATTTTTTAAGAAATATTAAGATTTTGTAATAATTTTGTGGTAACGTTATTAATATAATAAATAAGAATAACTTTATTTAAACCACTTTTTTCATATATAAATATCATCATGTTTAAGAAGCAAAGCTCCCCTCATCAGGATAAACAATACGCTAAATATAATGACAAGCTTTGACAAATAATAAGCAAATAGATAAATGACAAAAAATTAACCATAAGTAATGAAAGTAGGTAAGTAATTAATTCAAATTTCAGAAAAAAAAATTTTAATAATAAATTATTTATATCGATAAATTCAAGAAAATACTTGGGTATAAAAATAAAATAATAATTATCGTTATTATTAATAATATTATAAATATACTTTAATGTGAAAATAAATTGTATAAATGAAATATGATTATATTCATGTATAAAAAAACATTTATTCTCATTTATTTTGTTATACATAATTTTATTGTGGAAAGCACATAATTATAACCAGAAAAATATATGTTATTTTTGAATAAACCCGAGCTCGATTTCATAGAGTTTTCAAGGTATTATCTGCAAACCATTGGGGAACCTCTCAAATTCAAAGCATTGCTCTTTAAATTGCAACCGTTCCTGTTCTAGGAACATACCACATACCCAACTAATGCTTCTATATTAAACAGAGTTAAGAGGTTTTTCTGTTAATGTGACATTTCTAAAGGCTGTGCATTTACACCAGCAAGTGATTGGCAAAGGGGGGAGGGGAAATATGGGACGGATCAGGAGGCAAATGCCACAAAGACGAATTGCGAGGAAATGGGAGGAACGTGGGTAGTATTAGGAATAGTGGCCGTTCCAATGAATTATACAAAAATTAAATAAATAAATCACTTCCTTTTTATTCTGTGTCTTTTCATATTTCGTTAGAGATTTTTTCTTCAATGATTAAATATTTCAATGAGGTTTATAAGTTCCAATAAATCATTCATAAAAAAAACTGAATGTTAATCCTTAAGGTGTACCATTTAAAAAACGTTCAAATCAGATAAATGTATCCACGACACCGTCCAGATTGCAAATAAATTCATGATAGAATCTTACAGAAAGATCGTAAATTGAAATATGATATCGATGAAAATTACGGATAGAAATACGGTGAAATTAGCTTTTTGGTAGAACGTTGGTCCCGGATAGACCGAGAGGTTTTGAGTTCAAAACCCAAATGCGACCATTTTCTTTATGTTTTCTGTGTCTTTTTTGTTTCATGTTTCGTTTGAGTTTTGTTAATATAATCTTCAATGATTAAATAAAAAAGAAATCCATGATTTTCACGCCAGTAAAATCACAATGTTTGAATTATGGGGTATACTCGTACAGTTGACGATTTTTTTTTATTTATGTAATACTATGTCTATTTCGGCATTAGATCTCCAACATCTGAATGCGATGAGCTGTACTCCCGGTTAGGTAAAACTACCCTAATCCAGTGGATTTATTGATATTTGGGGACTGTTCGCGATGCTCTTAGATATAAGATAGGGGATGGAGAATGGTAAGAATAAGGTGAGTGAAAATTTGGTTATTCGGGTAAGGTCACTAAACACAGTTCAATTCATTTCAACCAACGCCTATTTTGCTTCCGAAATGTAGTTTCTCACAGAAGTTAATATATTTTTTTTTTACTTGACCCATTTTTGATCAGAATATGGCCGTTATAAGCTGAAACCGGTTAGGTAAAAAATAAAAAATAAATGTCGAAAAACAAATTCAAAATCGTTTAAGTAAATCATTTAATTAGAATTCCACAACGAATTATCTGCATCAAAAATAGAATTAAAAAAAATTCTGAATCAAAAAACAAAAAGTACAAAAATGTTAAATTTATAAATTGTCTGAGAAATCTGACAACTTTAGACTGAAAACTAACAAGTGTCGGAAAAACAGGAGTTGCATATGAATGCGAATGAAGCAAGGTGTGTGGACTAATTCAATGTGGCGTTTATATATTTTGATACTTGCGTATTGATCAGTTTTCTGAAATATCATTAAACGGTTATTACAATAAAAATTATCATATTTATATCTTTTTCAAAGTTACAAGTCGCCTCTGATTGGGGGGGAGAAGTGACGGAACGTGGTGAAGGAGGAAAGTGGGAGTAATGGGGAGGGCTGGAAGAAGGGGAAGGAGAAGGGCGGCTATTGTCGCAGTGGCTAAGTGAGACGATTACAAAACGATTTTCCATAAGCCGAAGACATTACTCCATAAATACTTAATAATATCCATACATTTAGAGGTCTCTTTAACCCGCGGGGATTACGGACCCATTAGGATAGGACCGGCGCAATGGAGAGGTTAAAAGACTGGTAACAACTCTTAATAACTTGTCGCTTCAACATTTTAATCTTACTCAAGAGATTAAAGACTATATCATATTCATATTTTTTATCATACGCGCTCCATTATCAATTGCAATATTATCATTTCAGACAGAAAAAAAGATGTTATAATATATTAACCCATCGGTTCACGTAGTGTCATATTTGTCACGAAACATCGATAGCTGTTGGGTCACGTTGTGCCATATGTGTCATTAAATGACAAGTCCTCACAAAATTCGTTCTATCTACTTTTATATTAAGGTCAGACACATGATATAAACAGTTTTAGAAAGAAAAAATACCAAGCTTTCTCTTTGCATTTAAAAGTTTAGCACATATGAGATATTTTAAATGCTATGCAAATAAACTATATAATCACACGCTTACATCTTTAAAACAAACAAGAGAGAATACACCAACACATTTAATAAAACTTAATAACTCGATCTGGACAAAATCAAAAGGAACAGATTTTTTTCCATAACTTAATTACGCCAAATCAAACATAGCAACATTTACATTAAATATAAATAATTATGTACCATTTTTGTTCTTACAATATACTTATTTTATTTTTATTACTCTTAAAAATAATTTAATAACCATTTTACGATAACACTATATCATAAATGCGTGAACACAGGTTCTCCTAGTGAGGCGTTCACGATACATTATTAAAATATTAATAATTCACGGTACAAACACATCATTACATATAATAATTACTCTAAATAAATAGAAATTTATAAATAAAATACATAAACATATATCAAGAAATATGAGATTGAACGTCAAGTTGGAATATTTTTAAGTAAATCTCTAATCTGACAGATTTTGTAATTATTTTCGGGCCTCGAGGGGTTTTAACAGATTTTATATTAATCTGGTACTATCGCATTAGATCGAAGCATAACTGTATAAATAAATAAAACAACATATAAGTGTGTCAGAGTGCCAAATTAATTATGATGGCAACCTTAAGGAAATTTGAAAGGGGTGAAGTAAAAATATGAGGGGGAAGAAGAAAACTTGGAAGGGAAAGAGAAACACCTGGCTAGTTACTTAATGCTGAAAGGGGGTCACTGACTGATGGCAATCACATGATAAAATTGTGTAAAATCACAGCATTTTCTTATATTTTAACATAATAATGTTGGGGATTAAAAAAAAAATCATTCACTTTATTTCATTCAAAATTCTTTAAAATTCTTTCTGGAAACAAAATAAAATAAAAAATGATTGCTAGATTTAAACAGCGTGGTATCTCCCAAACTTTACGTTTCCATTCTCCATTCTTTACCTAATTTCTTTCACCTCAAACAATACTTTCGTAGATGTTCTCCATACAAAATCAATTAATATCACATGAAAACATCAATTAAAATTATTTATTATTTTTATAAACAATAATTGTTAGCCTGAAACACTCATCCAAATTGAAAAAAACCTTTCCGAGCAAAGATAAATGTCGCCGACAGGACACGAACCTGCACCCTTCTGATGTCCGGTCAGATGCTCTACCGTTGATGTCCCGTCGGCGACATTTATCTTTGCTCGGAAAGTTTTTTTTCAATTTGGATGAGTGTTTCAGGCTAATAATTATTGTTTATAAAAATAATTGTTACCCTTTGCGCTATGCACAAAAATCTTGTCTTAAGTTTTTAAGAACTTTGGTTTATCAATTAATGAATATTTCTTTGTTTAAATAAATAGGTTGCATTGGATAAATCAACAGCGTACAGTAGACCGAAATGATTAAAAAATATAAAGAAAATGACAGGATAAATAAGAAAATCCGATGTAGTACCTCATTAAAAAAGCATTTTATCCTTATCTGTACCCACTGTGGTCATGTACCCACCCCTGTAACCGGCGACAGGAGAGAGGAATCTAAGAAGTTAAATTTATACAAATACGGAACTCCAGCGAAAAACTATATATTCATATAGTCAATGTGCATGATTTGAATAAATAGAGATTTTATTATATAATTAAACATATACTTAAACCGTAGTTTAAATATTAACAAAAAGCCACCTTGTCAAACTCTCCATTTCGTTGGTACCATTGGAACAACCGCAACGTCACGCGGTTTTTGCACCTAAATTATTTCTGTGTAAATTCATTCTATATAACTGTAACGCTTGTGTGACGTCATATACCCCACCCCCCGCCACTTACCGCTCGGATTCCGACCCTTTTGGTGGGTTTAAAATAATCTAACTTTGAGAATTAATTTAACTATGAAAACGAACTTAAAAAAAA